>CAUYRH010101825.1:0-38708 GCA_963574655.1 Perodicticus potto | reverse complement strand
CCCTTTACCTTGAGTCTATATTTATCTTTTAAGGTACGATGTGTTTCTTGTATGCAGAAGATATCTGGCCTGAGTTTTTGTATCCAGTCAGCCAACCTATGCCTCTTTAATTTAAACCATTCACATTTATAGAAAATAATGATAAATCTTTAGAAAATCCAGTGGACATTTTTAATCCTTTCATCACTATAGAAGTTGGAATTTGATAAAAAGTTTTTGGGTGAGTTTACTTTTGTGAAGGATTACGCTGGTCATTATGGAGAATAGGTCTGAGAATATCTTGGACAGCTGGTTTAGTTATAGCAAATTTCTTCAACATGTGGATGTCATTAAAGTATTTAATTTCTCCACCATAAATGAAACTCAGTTTAGCTGGGTATAGGATCCTAGGTTGAAAGTTATTTTGTTTTAGGGGATTGAAATTCAATGCCCATTCTCTTCTAGCTTGAAAGGTTTGATCAGAGAGATCTGCAGTTATTCTAAATTTCTTCCCCTTGTAGGTGATGGATTTCTTATGTCTGGCTGCTTTCGGAAATTTCTCCTTCATATTAACTTTAGTGAACTTAATTGTGACGTTCCTGGGTGATGACTTATTTGGGTGGAGTCATGCTGGGGTTCTGCAACTGTCTGCTATCTGAATACCAGAATCTATTGGCATGTCTGGAAAGTTCTCTTTCATAATCTCATAAAGAAGAGACTCTGTGCCTTGTGATGCCACTTCATCGTTTTCAGGTATCCCTATAAGGCGAATATTGGTTTTCTTTGAGTTATCCCAGAGCTCTCTGAGGGAATGATCCGTTTTTGCCTTCCATTTCTCTTCCTCTTTGTAGGTTTGGTAGCGTTGGAAAGCTTTGTCTTCAAGTCAGAAATCCTTTCTTCTGCTTGCTCTATTCTGTTGCTAAGGGATTCTACTGTGTTTCTCAAATCTTTGAGGGCTGTAACTTCTTGTCTCAATGTGTCAAAATCTTTGGTCATTTTATCTTTGAATTTGTTCAATTCTTGAGACATCTTTTGGGTTATCTTTTGGATTACTGCTTGAAATTCTAATTCCATCTTTTCCTCCATTGCACTGATCTTATTTGCTATCCAGACTCTGAATTTGATTTCTGACATCTCAGCCATTTGCTTATACAAGGGATCTTGTGCTGTATCTACCTTGTCGTTCACTGGGGGGTGGGGGACATCTACTCTGATTATTCATATTGTGAGAGTTTTTCCGTTGATTCTGCCCCATGATTATTTTTCAACGTTTCCTCTGGCAGTCTTCAGAGTTGGGGAGGCGTCTCTCCAAGATTGGACCCTGGCAGGATCACTTTATTGTTGGAAGATATTTTTAGGCAGTGACCTAGCGTAGCTCTTCTGGGGCTGCCCTAGCCAGGGAGTTGTGGCTATGGCAGTAGCTCCAGAGTGGAGCGTGTCACACACGGGTCCAGCAGCAGGGCTGGGGATGGTGCCCATGGTTCTGGCAATGCCTGGCTCCCAGTGGCTTTGGCAATGAAAGTGGGTGGCTCCAGCAGTCTCTGGTCAGGCGGAGGGCTCTGCAGAGAGGAAGGGAGGGCCTCGGAGGGAGGTTGCGGGGTCACTTGACTTCCTGAGTCCCTGGGCAGATGGACCGGGCTGGTGAGGAAGCAGGGAGGGCACTGGAGGGAGGATGTGGGTTGTGCAGCTACCAGATACCCTGGCTGGGGCAGCGCTGGCCAAGGCAAGCTGGGGTTCTTGGCAGTGTGGCCTGCGGTGGAGTGGAGTCCCGTGTGTTTGCAAGAGTCCTTAGACTGGGGCGAGCCTGGGTATCGAGGCAGCATGCCACCTGGTGGAGTCTCTCATGTCCGCCAGTGTGGCAGGCAGGAGGTGGGCATGGGTCCTGAGGCAACATGGCCTGCGGTGGGGTTGCTCCTGCCCGCCGCAGCCACTGGAGTGGGGCGGGCCTGGGTTCTGAGGCCATTACTGTGGTTTTTGATGACTTCCATCAAAAGGACATTAGTAAGGTCATTACTGTGGTTGAGTCTTTGGGGTTCTCTAGGTACAAGATCATATGGTCAGCAAAGAGGGAGAGTTTGACCTCCTCTGCTTCCATTTGGATGCCGTTTATTTCCTTGTCTTGCCTAATTGTATTGGCTAGAACTTCCAGTGCTATGTTGAATAGTAGTGGCGATAGAGGACAACCTTGCCTGGTTCCAGTTTTACTTTTACTCCATTCAGTAAAATATTAGCTGTGGGTTTGTCATAGATGGCTTCAAATCAGTTTAAGAAGTATGCCACCTATGCCTATCCTCTTCAGTGTTCTAATTAGAAAAGGATGCTGGATTTTATCAAATGCTTTTTTCTGCATCTATTGAGAGGATCATATGGTCTTTGTTTTTGCTTCTGTTGATATGGTGGATTATGTTTATGGACTTGTGTATGTTAAACCAGCCTTGCATCTCTGGGATGAAACCAACTTGATCATGATGTATGACTTTTTTTGATGAGAAGCTGTAATCTATTGGCTAGGATTTTGTTCAGAATTTTTGCATCTATATTTATTAGTGGAATTGGTCTAAAGTTCTCCTTTTTATCTGGATCTTTTCCTGGTTTTGGTATCAGGGTGAGGTTTGTTTCAGAGAATGTGTTGGGGAAGATTCCTTCCTCCTCAATTTTTTGGAATTCTGCAGTGTGGGAATAAGCTCTTCCTTGAAGGTTTGATAGAATTCTGGTGTGAAGCCATCCAGACCAGGGCATTTTTTTGTTGGGAGACTTTTTATTGTTTCATTGATCTCAGTGCTTGAAATTGGTCTGTTCAGGAGTTCTATTTCTTCCTGGATAAGTCTAGGGAGAGGGTGTGATTCCAAATATTGATCCATTTCCTTCACATTGTCAAGTTTCTGGGCACAGAGTCTCTGGTAGTATTCAGAGATGATCTCTTGTATCTCTGTGGCATCTGTTGTTATTTCCCCTTTATCATTTCTGATTGAGGTTACTACAGATTTTACTTTTTTATTTCTAGTTAGTCTAGTCAAAGGTTTATCTATTTTATTTATTTTAAAAAAAAACCAAGTCCTTGTTCTGTTGATTTTCTGAATGATTCTTTTGTTTTCAATTTCATTGATCTCTGATTTAATTTTGGATATTTCTTTTCTTCTGCTGGGTTTAGGCTTAGATTCTTCTTCTTTTGCTAATTCTGTAAGATGGGTTGTGAGTTTGTTGATGCGCTCTCTTTCTGTTTTTCAGATCTAGGCATCTAAAGTTGGTAAATTTTCCTCTCATGACTGCTTTTGCTGTATCCCATAGGTTTTGGTAGCTTGTATCTTCATTGTTGTTATGCTCAAGGAAGTTAATGATTTTCACTTTTATGTCTTCCTGCACCCAACTCTCTTTCAGCAGAGTTGTTTAATTTTCTTGCCTTTGTGTGGGGTTGAATTTTTGTTGGAGTTGAGTTCCACCTTTAATGCCTTGTGGTCTGAGAAGATACAAGCTAAAATTTCAATTATTTTAATTTTGTTGAGCTTTGTTTTTGTCCTAGGATATGATTAATTTTGGACAATATTCCATAGGCCAATGAGAAGAACGTATATTCTTTAGCTTTGGGATGGAGTATTTATATGTCTATCAAGCACAGTAGTTCTAGGGTCACATTTAAGTCCCTTGTCTCTTTGTTTAGTTTTGTTTAGAGGATCTGTTCAGCTCTGTAAGAGGAGTGTTCAAGTCCCTTGCTATTATGGTGTTATGGGATATCATATTGCTCAGACTAATATTGCATGACTGGGGACATTAAGGTCTGTTTCAGGAATCTGGGAACATTTAAGTTGGGTACATAAATATTTAGAATTGAAATGTCTTCTTGTTGTACTTTTCCCTTGACCAATATGAAGTGTCTATCATTGTCTTTTTTTTTTTTTTTTTTTAACCTTGGTTGCTTTAAATCCACTTGTATCTGAAAATAAGATTGCAACCCCTCTTTTCTTCTGAATTCCATTTGCCTGAAAAATTGTCTTCCACCCTTTAACTCTGAATTTTAATTTGTCCTTTGAGGCTAGGTGTGTTTCCTGCAACAGCAAATCAATGGCTTGTGTTTTTTTTAAAATCCAATCAGCCAGGCTATGCCTCTTAGTGGGGAATTCAAGCCATTAACATTTATTGAGATAACTGATAAGTGTAGTGGCATTCTATTCATCTTTATCCTTTGTCCTTGTACTTGGGTCCAGAAGTCCCCTGTTGATTCCCTCTGTCCCCAAAGGGATGTTTCTGGGCAGAGCCCACAAGCCAGAGGTGTCTGGAGTCTTCTCTCCCCAATCTCACTGTACTCAGTTGCAAAGAAGGTGTTATTCAGCTGCCATCTTGCAGTCTAAAATATTTAAGACTTTTCTAAAATATTTAAATGTGACTGTGTCTTACCGTAGTTTTCTACTGAAAACTTCCTGCTACTACCTCACCTCCCTGCCCTTCCACCTTCCTCAAACCTGGGACTTTAACTTTCTAAGTCAGAACTTATTTAGCTTTATTTTCACAAAGTAATAGCATTTAACCAGCAATCTGTTCCAGCTTTTTGAGCATCTGCTAATGTGTGGTGGGAAGACAAATTCAACAGACTAATTTTTAGTGACTATGAAATAGGAACTGATCTGTCTTTACTACACTATTTATTCCTGATTCTCTGGGAGGTATGTTCATTTGTCACACAGAAGATACCCCTCTCTTTCCCAAGAAAGGCCACTTGACAGGCAGAGGTGCTTTGTTTGTTTTTTGTAATTCTCAACCAGGACACTGGGTTTGGATCCTTTCTTTTGCTTCCAATTTTTTACCGTCACAACTTGGCTAAATTAAACCTGAGTGCATTGCCCTTCACAATTATTTTTTTATCCTTTGAATGTAAGAAGGAATTGCAAAATTAAAGAGAGAACACACTGATACTCTTTGAAGTAAAAATGAGGAGGAGCTGAATGTGGCTGAATGTTAGTGAGGCTGCTGGATTGATGCTGTAGGCAAGAAATACAGAAACATAATATCAGCCACAAATATAACTTTATTTAGTAGCCACATTAAAGGTGTAAAAAGAAATAGGTGAAAGTGATTTGAATTATATATTTCATTTAACTCAGTATATCTAACATATCATTTTAATGAGTAATTAACATAAAAACTATGAATAAGATATTTTCATTGTGTTTGTATGAAGTCTAAGACATATGATGCACTCCTAACCCAAACTGCAGCATATAGATTTTCTCTGCCTAGAAATGGACATTGACACCAAGGGAATTTATTAATTGCTTAAATTTGAATGGTTTTAGTATGCCAGTTTACAGTGTGGTCTATAGACCCCTGAGGGCCCCTGAAATTTAGGGAGATCCACAAAGTAAAAACCATTTTTATAATAATGGTAAAGGGGTATTTGTTTTTTTCCTCTGTGCTTTTTCATTGATGGTGTAATAGAAGTGTGGGTTATATTGCTGGTGTCTTAGCACAAATTAAGGCAATGGCACTCTCTGTAGTCATTTCACTATGATGCACTCACCATAAAAAAAAATTAGTAAATAAAAAGAAAAGGAAAAATCAAGCTTTATTTAAAAATGTCCTTGGCCAGGCACACTGGCTCACACCTGTAATCCTAGCAGTCTGGGAGGCCAAGGCAGTTGGAACCCCTAAGCTCAGAAGTTCAAGACCGGCCTGAACAAGAGCAAGACCCTGTATCTACTAAAAATATTAAAAAGTTAGCCAAGCATTGTGTAGGGTACTACATTGTTTAGTCCCAGCTACTTGGGAGGCTGAAGTAAGAGGATTGATTGAGTTCGACAGTTTGAGGTTGCTATGAGCTAAGATGACACCAGGGCACTCTATCCAGGGTGACAGAGTGAGACTCTGTCACCAAAATAAATAAATAAAATAAAAATATCATTGATGAAGCAGTAACAATTACTAATTTCCTTAAATCTTGACCCTGGGGTAGTTGTCTTTTTAACATTCTGTGTGATGAAATGGGAAGTGTGCATACAGTGTGTCACTATGTACTGAAGGAGGCAGTTGTTTGAGAAAGCCACTGATGGGACTCCCTGAGTTGCAAACGAAAACAAGGAGCTTTTTTCAAGGAATACCATTATTACTGGAAAGGACAAACTATGATTCCTCAGAGCCAGAAATCTGGCAGGAATTTTCTTGAAAATGAATGAAGTTATCCTGTCACTTCCAGGAAAATAACCAACAGCATGTTTTGCCAATGATACAGTTTGAGTTTCCAAATGAAAACTAAGAATTTTGAAAAACTTGTATCTGTCACTGTGAGCTTGATAGCTTTCCAGTACTTAAAGACTTTGCTGATGGGATTAGTGGTAACATTAATAAATGTGGTATATGAAATATACCAACATTAGAAGAAATGGTGCATAATTCAGTGAACCAATATTTTCCAAAAGACAAACGTGTGGATAAAAGATCTATTCATGGTACAAGATATATTTATGGATTTTAATGTAACAATAAGAAAATTTCATTGATATGATTTCAGATTCTACATAGCAACTAAACTTTAGAAAACTAACATTTGTTGAGTTTTTGTGTTGATCAAAGGTTATCCACAGTTATCTCAAGACCCTTTTTAAGCTACATGTCTCCTTAAGACTTAATTTACTTCATATACTTCAGCTAGAACAACATGTCACAACAGATAGAATGTAGAAAGTCAACTTTCTTCTATTAAACAAGCCATTAAAAGGGTTTTCAAAAATGTCAAAAATATCACTGCTGTTAGCAGAATTTTTAGCTTGTTTTTGGAACAACAAAAGATCAGATTTGGGCAGCTGTGTTTGGTTGCTGTGTATGCAAGAGAACAGAGACTGCTGGTATTGAGAGTGAGATATGTAGAGAGAAGCAGAGACAGGGACCACATGTAGACAGAGACTGGGATGGGGGCGAGCCCCAGGGAGCATGGGTGAGCCTTTCTGGTGACATGGTCCTGGAGGCATGGCTGTGCTGCCCAATTTAGAGTTCTAGGAGATTCCCATGTATTCTTGCAATAAACTCCTATTCTATTTAGGCTTACTTAAAACAGATGTATTCTTTATGTAGTCATAAATCTCGGTCCATAGACTAGGTGTGCAAGAGATACATTTAAAATTTTTCTATAAATCAACAGTGATCTAGTCTTTGAGTCTACAACCTGCTGGGTTGATGAGAGTTTTTCTTAAGATTTTCCTGCTCCCTTCCAGATTGTCTGAAAGCATTGAGGAGGTCAGTCTGGGAAAGATGCTTCCATGAAGCCTCTGACAAACTGGAGAGACGCTGTGTGATCAGCCTGGAGCAGCTTCTTCCACAGTCCCCAGGCAATGCAGGTTAGTGGACTCTCCTTGTCCTGCTGAGGCTTGTTCTGTCATGCGGAGAAAACTGAAGTCACATTCAGATCAAATCTTACTATTTGGGTGTCTTCAGAAATTGACAGAGGAGATGGTATTTTTAGGGTTCTGATTTTACAGCAGGCAGAGCAGGAGGAGAAAGCACACTGCATAGGGGCAATGTGAGCATTTGTCCCTATCTCCCTACTCCCCACCACACCTTGCATTGGCAAAAACTGATGGCAGGGCTTTCTTTTGTATGTGAACATGTGGGTTGCCCTCTGCCCTTCCTGCACTATGACCTTGGCAGTGGCAATGGAAGAATCCATGTGAGTTTTGATGGCTTAGGGAAGAGCTGGGGGGATACCACTGTTCTGGTGTACATGTTTCTTCACATTGTGGTCAGTCCTTCCACACCTACCCCTTTCTTTCTTCATGTCCCCAAGGCCACCCCTCCTCTCCCACTGCCCACAACCCTCCACAACCCATTGAGCTATTCTGTACACAAATCCTCAGAGAATCCCCAAAGATGCAGCGTTGAGCATGCCTTATCCTTTACACAGCTCTTATCACATTCAGCCCCTTTTCAAAAACCATCCCTTTGGTCACAGGCTTGCCTTCCCTAGAGAGTAACAATTGCTCTATTTCTGTGTATCCCCAAGGACAGGCAGTGTTCACTGCTGCTGCTGTAACAGGAACATCAAAGGAATTGGGGTGATTGTAGGCTACTCACTCAATGACTTTGACCCAGACCTGTAGCTGGGCATACTCTGCTGGGTGCTGGGGCCTCAGACATGCATCAGCTGTGTTGCTGTGTGAGGGGGAAGTGCTAGAATTCCTGGAGAGTTGGGGCCTCTCTCTGCTGTCCCAGACCACTTCGTCTAGTTCAGGACTCTTCCTCTCTCCTCTCCCAGTCTCCTCAGCATTTATCCATTAGTATACTTAGCCTGCAATCTGTAGTTTTAAAGATTTAACACTTTATTGTGAAAAATCTCTAGCATACACAAAGGTAGAAGAGTATAATGGCCCCCCTCCAGTTCAATAATTTTCAACATTTTGTCATTCTAGTTTTCTGTATTGTCCTCAATTATTTTTCCTACTGGAGAAATTTAAGGCAAATCCCAGACGCTGTATGGTCTCACTAACGCTTCAGGGTGCGGCTCCCCTGGTGCGGACGGCTGGCGGGAGGCAGCAGTGCCGGCAACGAATTGGTCACAATCAGTCACAGCGCCCTTTGTTCCTCCTCCACTCCACTGCATCACTTGACGAGCCTTAAAAAGTTAAAATTAAAAAAAAGAAAAACTGCAAACCATTATCATACCTAGTGAAATTAACATTAATTCCTTAATGCCATCTGGTTCCTGCTGACATTTTACTCCAGTTGTCCCCAAGGTATCTTTGTTTAGTTTTCTCTCCAAATCAGGTCCATAGCTGCATTCGATCGATTTGTTTCCTACGTTCCCTTCCACCCACTCGCGCCCCCTTCCCCTCTTGGTCTCCGCGTGTTGCGGAGTCAGCTGCCTTGCTGTCCCGCCTGGTGGCGGTCCGCTGTGTCCCTGCAGCTGTGCATTCATGTACGTTGCCAGGTCCGCAAGCTGGAGCTCAGCAAGGCTCCGCGCTCAGCTCTGTCCCCGCCGCGCAGCAGGGGTGCGGGCCCCCCACGCTGTGTCCTCGGGCTCTGTTTCCTCCTCCTCCTTCCTGGCTTGCTGTACCTTGAGGGCAGAGACTCTTAATATTCTAGACCCCACAGTGCCGAGTCCCTGCTGGGCCTGGGGGATTGCACAGGAGGGGAGCTGACAGTGCCTCTGTGAGGCCACCGTGGGAATCGCGGGGGTGAGGTCCGGAGTCTGCTCCGGTCTCGCCAGCGCTGACCTGCGCGAGGGCAGAGGCAACGAGCGCAGGGCAGTGGCGCTGCTGTTGGCCTGGTGGCTGTGTGGACGGCGTGCCTCACACTACTGTCTAGGCTGCTTCTTAGGGACTAGTCAATGAATTTTAAAAGCCTGGCGGACCCCAGGCGAGGATTGGGAAGTAAGGTGAGTAGCCCCTGGGGGACAGGCTTCACTGATGGAGAAAGCAGAGTGGGACCTCGTGGAGGGCGTTTTAGACCCAAGTCCAGCTCTGACAGTAACTGGTTCAGCAACCTGGGCAAGGCATCACTTTTTTAAACCTTGGTTTTCTTTTTTCAGTCTGTAAAGCAATGATAGCAACACTTACCTTGGAGGCTGGTTGTTGAGTGTTAAGCACCGTCATGTATATTACCCATCCAACGTGGTAACTGTACAGTTTACAGACTAATGCGCACTGATTCTCTGTCTTCTTTTCTACATTTAGAAGACCTGGTGGCCACAAGGAATTGTGCTAGGTTGGGGGACACAAAAATGAGTCCGTCCTACACAGGCCATCTCCCCTGGGAGGCTACAGCCCAGGAACGAAGGAGACCAGGGAAGCAGTAAGTGCTCAGTAATCACAACACGCAGCAGAGAACGCAGGTGCCCCCGAGGCGTGAGCGCCAGCAGCCTAGTCCACCCCTGCGTGTGGAATCACTGGGCCATGCGTGAGGTGCCCTCACTGGATGAACACACGTGCTGTTTCTCTGGGTGTCTTTGAATTGGATGTGAAAAGAAAAAGAACAGAAAGGATCGTTTTTTCTTCTATGAGGAAGGATGCAGTCTATCAGAATTACCCAATAGTGCCTTTGACCTAGGGGTGAGGATGGCTGACCCTATCTTTGCTGGAAAGCCAAGGCCTCCTAGGGGCCCATGAGCTCCTGCTGCAGCAGAGCCTGGCTCTGGACTGGCAATACTAATCCACTTTGTTTCATCTGTAAGGCCACAAAGCTCAGATGGATGATCTGAAAGAAAGTACAAGCCATATAAACCTGTGAATAATTGGGAGGAATCCCCTGACATACAAACCGGGAATCAGCAGGGCATATCCTGCCCTCCCAGGGCCCCAGTCTCTAGGCAACCTGCTCCCTCTTGGAAGCCTGTTCTTGGCCAGCATTTGTCTCTGGGAGGCTCTACAGTCTCCTCTTCCAGCACCAGGGAGACTGCTGCTTCCCTCAGGATTGGTGGCACCATCGAGATGACAGAGAACAGGATCAGCCACCCTTCCCTGAGCCAGATGGGCCTTCCTGTAGCCTCTTGGTGACAACACACACCTGAGCCAGGTGGGCCTTCCCACAGCATCTTGGTGACAACACACACTGCCAAGCCCCTAGATGAACGGTAGGTGGCTGGAAAGGACAGGTTTTCTTTCTTTTTTTGTGTGAAATCTAACTCAGTGCTTCATTTGCACTGCCTACGTCACATTCACACTCTGAATGTGACAGCCTGTGTGTTTGGGCTGGATCTGCAGCTTTAATGGGTATTGCAGCAAATGAACAGGTGTTTCTCCCCCCATTCCCCACTGGCCTTTTTTGAAACCCTGAACTACTGTTGAAATGTTCAGGCTTTTCTTTTCTTTAACCCTCTCACTCCCTCGCCCCCTTTAAAGTGGTGAAATATGGTACAATGATTGAAAAGATCAGAGAATAAAGGTACACCATGATGAAGGGGACACCAGTAACCATTACTGTGCCTAGAACAGATCATTTCTAGCTCCCAGAATACATCCCTTCCCGCACACCCTCCATTTTTATATAATTGTGTGCTTGCTTCTTTTTATATTTTATCTTATAACTATTCACCTCGAAACACTATAAGTTAGTCTTGTATGTTCTGAAATTCACATAAATGGGATCATATAGCATTTATTATTTCAGAGCTGGTTTCTTTCACCCATTATTATGCCTGTCAGAGGCGTTCATCTGGTTACATGGAGCTGTCCACTTTCATTGCTATATATTATTTTATTGTCAGCAATGAATTCATTCTATTGTTGCTGTTTGTAGTTTTTGGCTTGTATCAAGAAAGCTACCAAGAACCTTCTTGTGCAGATCTCCTGGCATGTCGGCTCTTCTGGAAAGTCAAGCTGTGACTCTCCTTTCACAGGAGCCTTTTGGTGGTGCTGAGAGGCAGAGATCTAAGGGTGTATCAGGATGGTGCTCCTGTCCATGTCCTGTGGGCCACCGGGCATGTGGATAGACTAGAGGTCAGACATTAAAATTCTCCCTAAATATCAAGGCAGAAAGAAGCAAGAACTTTCTGGGCAGGATAAAGGGAATGACTGGAAAGGGAGCTGAACCAGAGATGAAAGAGCCCTCCCTGCTGCTGGCTTTGATGTTAGTGTAACTGCACACACTGGGTGATTAATTAATTTATCTTCAGAGCTTACAGCATTCCTCCACCCACAGAGTCTTCATCAGCAACCCTCACTCAAGGCCAGCACTATCAGCATTAACAAGTTCTGGTACTTGGAGTGAGGGTGTCTGCACTCAGCACCCCACTTACAGAGGCTGGAAAATCAGAGGAACCTGGAACTGGAAGTCCTCTTAGACCTATCTTTGCAGCTGCTTACTGGCTTGTTAGGAAAAGTGGATTTCAATGGAAAATAAGTGATGTTTATTTCCATTCCGTCAGCTGGTAGCCTGGGCATGTTCAAGGAAGAATCCTCATTATTCTCCTATTCACAGTCCCTTTGTCTTCCTGAGTCCCATGCATCTTGTTTCAGAAATTAATTTGCGTATTCTTCTAGCTTAGAAGAATAGATACTCCTGTCCTTCCAAGTGAGCCTAGGACAGAGGTGCCAGCACAGCCCTGAGGGCCCCAGGGGAGAGCAGACGATGGAGAGGTAGGAAAAAGGGACATGGAATAAATGGGGGTCAAGACAGGTCAAGTTAATGTGTGGTGACAGAGGTGAGAGGAGGGGCAGCAAATAGGGGTGACACGGGACATTTTAAGGGCACCAGCATATTCTAAATCTTGATCTCAGGGGTGGTTACATGCGTGAATTCCTGCAGCCCTGCACACCGGCTTGCCCTGCACTTTACTGAGTATGAGCCATACACAGAGGGAAAGGCTGTTGGGAGCACTTGCTGACGTCGGCTATCTGTGCTTCTGCCCCCAA
Source organism: Perodicticus potto (assembly GCA_963574655.1). Classification (NCBI taxonomy): domain Eukaryota; kingdom Metazoa; phylum Chordata; class Mammalia; order Primates; family Lorisidae; genus Perodicticus; species Perodicticus potto. The sequence goes on along the minus strand of CAUYRH010101825.1, from coordinate 26,400 downwards.
CTTCCTCCTTCGTGATACAAATGTTATAGGTGTTACATACACATGTCATAGAAATCCCATGATTACCATGCCATAATTTTTGCTTTAAACAGTGATACATATTTTTTAAAAAACAAAGTAAAGTTTTCTTTAATGTTTACCCAATATTTACCATTTATGAAGATTGTTTTTGGGAGCATCATTTCCCTTTAGCCTGAAACCTTTCTTATGCAGTTCTTGTTCTACAGACAGCAAAGCTCTGTTATGCCTCTGACAGGCATTATAATGGGTGAAAGAGTGCAGCGAAACTACACTCTTAGCTTTCATTTATATGAAAATGTCCTTACTCTGCATTCAGTTCTGAAAGATATTTTTACTAGATACAGGATCCTAGTTCTGGGTTTTAAAACTTTCTTTCAGCACTTTAAAAATGTTGTTCCAGTCTCTTTTGCCTTTTGTTTTGTTTCCCCACCATGAGATGTCAGCCAGCCATCGTCTGTGTCATTGTTTTCTTGTGTATAAGGAGTTGCTTTACTCTGATGCTTTTAAGATTTTCTTTTTGTCTTTGGGTTTCAGTGTTTTGGCTAAGATGTACATAGGTGTAGTTTTCTTTTTATTTATCCTATTTGAGGTTGACTGAGATTCTTAAATTAATAAATGTATGCCTTTTACCAAATTTGATAATTTTTTTGGTCATTAATTTTGAAAAGCTTTTTATGCCTCATTATTTCTCTTTTTCTCTTGCTGAGACTCTATTTACATGTATGTTATACCTACTGTTTCCTGTTTTCTCACAACTCCTTTTTACCTTTTTCAATTGTTTTTCTCTGCTTTTAAATTGGATAAATCTCTTGATCTATCATCACATTTATTCTATCCTTTTTCATTTCCTATCTATTATTAAGCCTCTCAGTGCATTTTTTAATTTTGGATATTGTATTTTTTAATTCTAGTGTTTCCATTTGATTCTTTTATATTTTCTGTTTCTCTGTTGTGGCTTTTCTATCTGCTTGTTCATTATAAGTATATTTTTTGTATATATTTGAACATAACTATAATGGCTGCTTTACAGCTTTTGTTAATTCCAACATATAAGTATCTTGGGGAAGGTCTCCACTGATAGTCATTTTTCTTATATATGAACTATACTCCTATTTCTTCTTGTGTCTTGAACTTTTGCACTGTGTTTGTGTTATGAAGACACACTGTAAAGACTCTGGATTTTCTTTCTTTCTTTCTTTCTTTTTTTTTTTTTTTTGCAGTTTTTGGCTGGGGCTGGGCTTTAACCCACCACCTACCTTATATGGGGCCAGCGCCCTACTCCTTTGACCATAGGCACCACCCAAGACTCTGGATTTTCTTTTTTTTCTTTCTTTCTTTTTTTTTTTAGACAGAGCCTCAAGCTATCACCCTGGATAGAGTGTTGTGGCATCACAGCTCACAGCAACCTCCAATTCCTGGGCTCAAGTGAGTCTCTTGCCTCCGCCTCCCAGGTAGCTGGGACTACAGGCGCCTGCCACAATGCCCGGCCAGTTTTTGGTTGCAGCTGTCGTTGTTTGGTGGGCCCAGGCTGGATTCAAACCTGTCAGCTCAGGTGTATGTGGCTGGCACCTTAGCCCGTTGAGCCGCAGGAGCCGAGCCGACTCTGGATTTTCTTATGTTACTCTGTAGAGCAGGTGTCCTCAAACTTTTTAAACAGGGGGCCAATTCACTGTCTCTCAGACCACTGGAGGGCCAGACTATAGTTTAAAAAAAAAACTATGAACAAACTCCTATGCACACTGCACATATCTTATTTTGAAGTAAAAAACAAAACGGGAACAAATACAGTTCACGCCAACTCATGTGGCCTGCAGCCGTAGTTTGAGGACCCCTGCTGTAGAGTATTGCTTTGTGTTTTAGCACACAATTAACCTGATTTATTTCAAATTCTAAATTCTTTTCCCTTGCAGTGGGTAGTAATTAAAATATCTGCTTAGTTTTTCTTAACCTTAACCAGGCGTTTTGGTGTCCAATCAAAATCCTTGAATGGCTAGAGATTGGGGCAGAATTTATATGTAGAATTTGAGGCTTATCTCAGTGACTCTCTCCTTTCCAATATTTCTCTCTTCACTGTCTTGCTACTATTGCCCTGAGTTTTGTCTTCTTGTTCCTTAGCTAGTAGAATTTCTAGGCAAAATTATCCATCTTCTTGTGGCATCAATTAGGATTGCTCTCAGACAAAAAAAAAAAAAGAAAAAAAGAAAAATAAAATAAAATATTGGCAATTATCCAGTGCTGAGAATCAAGAATCTCAGCAAACCCCACATGAGATAAATAAAAAGAAAACTATATATTTATGCATAAAAAACTTTAGAAGAACTCATGACCAAAAAATTTACCAAATTTGGTAAAATACATACATTTATTAATTCAAGAATCTCAGTCAACCCCAAACAAGATAAGTAAAAACAAAACTGTGCCTATGTACATCTTAGCCAAAACACTGAAACCCAAAGATAAAAAGAAAATCTTGAAAGCATCAGAGTAAAGCAACTCCTTATACCCCAAAAAACAATAAATACTCTTCCTCTACATATCAACCACCTCAAGGTTGTGCCTGCTGTTGGCCTCTCTCTTAAAGTATGTGTGAGTGTGGTCTGTCCAGAGCTTATAATTGGTACTTTGGGAGGATTGGTTTAATATGATGTACTCTGCTATTACTAGAAATGGAAACTTGTCATTTAATTTTGCCTAACAATATTATGGCTTGATTTATTAAAATAATCTGTTTTGTTAAAATAATGTAGTAAAGACACTGATAAGAAATGCTTAGTTCAGCATCAGAAATGCTTCCAGTGTTCATAAAATATTTAATTGTAATAATGAAAGCACAGGGCTATCCAGGAAGATGGCGGCCGAGTAGCAGGTTCTGTGCAGATGGGCACAGTGAGAGTGGGGAGAGAGGACCCCAGGCATCTCTGGCCAGTGGGTTTTGTGCAGAGGCTTCCCTTTGGTGATACAGGAGGTCAGTGAGAGACTTCTGGACCCCACAAGGAGGGCAGAAGTGGTGGAAAACTGGCAAGTGATGGGTGCATTTATTTGGTCGGAGGTGCCTGCAGCTGTAACCACAGCAGTGTAACCAAGCAGGAAAAGCCTTACCTGGGGGCTGTTTTCATTCTTTTGGACTTGGACACTGGATTGAACTGCCTTGGGAGATCTTGGGCCAGTGTGTGGATGACTTTGTGTATTGTCTGGGGCCCCAGACTGAGACGCTGAGCCAGAAAGGAGCTAATATTGTTCAGCTGTGGGCTGCCCCTGTGTGTTGCAGCACCTGGATCGGCTGGGAGACCTTGGGGGAGTAATCTAGTGACTGAGCTGCCCTAAGCAGGGATTGAGATGCTGGGCAATTACAGAGATCCAAGTGTTTGGCAGATTAACAGCTGTGGTCCTCAGGGACATAAGGGGAGACTGGATTTGGTGCACTCAATAAGTAGGCAGCCATGCCAGGAGAGATTCCAGGGATAAGTGCTTTCCCTGGAATCTTCTGCTTGGCCAAGGTTTATGGCTTGGAGTATCTTGAGTGGGCTGAGGAGTTATTTGGGCTCCCACGCTTGCAGGGTCTGAGTAATCAGCAAAGGCCTCCAGTCCCCATCTCGTACAGCTGTATCAACAGTGTGATTAACATCTCATACCTCAGAAGATCACCTGTTGCCCAATCATTACTTAGCAAGATATATATATATATTGTTTGGTTTCTTGGTTGTAGGGTTTTTGTTTTTGGTTTTCTTTCTTCTTCTTTTTTTTTTTTTTTTTTTGGTTTTGTAAAATTTCAACATTTTTTTTTTGGCATTTTTTTTCTTTTTTCACCATTCTAGTTTAAATACAATCTTCCATTTTTGCCTTTTTCAACAACTAGAATTTCATTTTTGCTAGTGTTTTTGTCCCTATTATTTTGTCCCCCCCAATTTTATCCCATAAGAGTTTTTACTTATTTTTTTTTTAGTTTGAGTCACAGTATTTTTGTCTTTCTTCTCTACCTGGTGGAGGTGGGGTATTGTGTCTGAGCTGGCTAATTAAGAGCTGTTGTCCTCAAGGGAATCACCCAACCCAGCACCCCTGGAGGTTGGGGGTTTTTAAGGTTGGGCCCTAGTACCCTACTACACATCTATATTTCTCTTGTTTCTCTCTTTCAGTGCCTCTCTTTCTTTTTGTCAATATTTCCTTTTACTTACCCCCTTTTCTTTCTCTCTATCTGTTTTTTTCCTCTCTTCTTTAAATATTTTTTCCCTTCTTGCTCTTCAATTTCTTCATCCTTCTGGTCTCGTACCAGTAGGACTCATTAAAACTTCAGGCCAGTGCTATAGTAATTTAAAGAGCAAGAAGAAGTGAAAGGAAAATTAGGGTAAGGAAACAGATATAAGAAAGCATGGCGGTGCCTGTGGCTCAAAGGAGTAGGGCATCGGGCCCATATGCCAGAGGTGGCAGGTTTCAAACCCAGCCTCGGCCAAAAAATGCAGGAAAAAAAAATAATAAAGCACTCAGAGGAAAAATCAGCAGAAAAATCCTGGCAACAGGAAATCCCAGGCCAGAGTAACCCCTTCTAGGGATCGTGAGATAGCTACCACAGAAGATTCCACCTATAAAGAAATGTTAGAAATGACAGAAGGGGAATTTAAAATACAGATAATGAAAACAATAAAGGAAATTGCTGACAAAGTGGATAATAACCAAAAGGAAATTCTAAAACAGAATCAAATAAGAGATGAACAATATGAAGAATATAAAAAGGATATAGCAGAGCTGAAGGAACTGAAGCAGTCAATTAGGGAACTTAAGGATGCAATAGAAAGTATCAACAACAGATTACATCATGCAGAAGAAAGACTCTCAGAGGTAGAGGATAAGGCTCGGATCCTCGGATAGTTAAAGAGGCTGAAAAGAAGAGAGAGAAGGCAGAACGTTCACTGACAGAATTATGGGACTTTATGAAGCATTCAAACATATGAGTTATAGGTATCCCAGAAGGGGAAGAAGAATGCCCCAGAGAAATGGAAGCCATTCTAGAGAATATTATAAATGAAAATTTCCCAAATATCACCAAAGATTCTGACATACTCCTTTCAGAGGGATATCGGTCCTCTGGTCACCTCAACTCAAATAGAACTTCTCCAAGGCACATTGTCATGAGTTTATCTAAATTCAAGAGAAATGAAAAGATCTTGCAAGCTGCCAGGAGTAAGTGCCAACTGACCTAGAGGGGCAAATCTATCAGAGTGACCACAGACTTCTCTAATGAAACTTTTCAAGCCAGAAGACAATGGTCACCTATCTTCAACCTACTTAAACAGAACAATTTCCAACCCAGAATTCTATACCCTGCCAAGCTAAGCTTTAAAATTGATGGAGAAATTAAATCCTTTATTGATATGCAAACATTGAAGGAAATTTGTTACAACAAGACCAGTTTTACTGGAAATATGTCAACCTGTTCTACATATTGACCATCTCAATGGAACTTCAGCAAAGTAAACACCCAGAAAATGTAGGACAGAACCTAGTTTCCCCAATGATGCATAAGACAAAACTAACCAATGGACTTTCACAAATTATGATGAATAGAACACTACCATACTTATCAATTATCTCAATAAATGTCAATGGCTTGAATTTCCCACTGAAGAGGCATAGATTGGCTGATTGGATTAAAAAACAAGCCATCTATTTGTTGTCTGCAGGAAACACACCTCACATCAAAAGACAAATTAAAACTCAGAGTTAAGGGTTGGAAGTCAATTTTTCAGGCAAATGGAACTCAAAAGAAAAGAGGGGTTGCGATCTTATTCTCAGATACATGTGGATTTAAAGCAACTAAAGTTAAAAAAGATAATGATGGTCACTTCATATTGGTTAAGGGAAAAATACGACAACAAGACATTTCAATTTTAAACATTTACGCACCAAATATAAATGCTCCCAGATTCTTGAAACAGACCTTGCTTAGTCTGAGCAATACGATATCCTACAACACTATAATAACAGAGGACTTTAACACCCCTCTCTCAGAGCTGGACAGATCCTCTAAACAGAAATTAAATACAGATATTAGAGATTTAAATGAGACTTTAGAACAACTGTGCTTGATAGATGTATATAGAATGCTCCATCCCAAAGATATAGAATATACATTCTTCTCATCATCCCATGGAACATTCTCTAAAATTGTTCATATCCTAGGACACAAAACAAACCTCAGCAGAATCAAAAGAATTGAAATTCTACCTTGCATCTTTTCAGATCACAAGACGCTAAAAGTGGAACTCAACTCCAACAAAAATGCTTAACTTCACTACAACCTTATGTTGAGTGACACTTGGGTGCAGAAAGAAATAAAAAAGGAAATCATTAACTTCCTTGAGTATAACAACAATGAAGACACAAACTACCAAAATCTATGGGATACAGCAAAAGCGGTCCTGAGAGGAAAATTTATTGCTTTAGAAGCCTACATGTGAAAAACAGAAAGAGAGCGTGTCAACAAACTCACAAGCCATCTGATGGAATTGGAAAAAGAGCAACAATCTAAGCCTAAACCCAGCAGAAGAAAAGACATATCCAAAATAAAATCAGCAATCAATGAAATTGAAAACAAAAGAATTATTCAGAAAATTAATGAAACAAGGAGTTGGTTTTTTTTTTTTTAATAATGAAAGCACAGTTATTGTAAAATCCTGATTTTAATAAATGTGGTCTGGTTAAAGAGACAAGAACCTTTAGAATAACTGAAAAATCTCAAGAATCTTTTTCTAGTTATATGTATTTTTCAGCTTCTGTAGAACAATGGAAACTCTTCTTATTTTGTCCTCTTCTAAACTTCACCCCCAGAATCTTCTTTATAATAATTTGTTCAAAGAGTGGGTGCTGACATAGATTTTAAAGTTTGTAGAAAACTATGGTACAAGACTAGAGTTGGGTAGAAAAAATAGAGAATTTTCATTACTTTATGACATGATCTTGGAAGGATTTTCCTTGTCTGTAATTTTGGTGCAAACCAGAAATAAAATGTTTAAGAATTAAAAAAAAATCCCATTTTGGCTGTCTCTACAGTATATAGCATCACCCTGTGAAATCTGTCATGGTTTCTTTGAACAATCTCTCATTCCATTTGACTGATTAGTATTTAGGTCCCCATGGAGCAGTAGGGTTAGTGCCACTGTTGGGATACAAGGAAAGATGATAAAATACTTCTTGACTCTGTCAAGACTCTGATGTGCTAATGCTGCTCAATTTCCTCTGTATTTTAAAATATATAAAATGAGAAGGGTCCTGGTATTTTAACTGTGGTTAAACTTGCCTGGATAACAAAGATTTGTGGGCAACTGCAGACCTATAGCCTCCAAACCACTGACCCCAAAGCTAGGAGCTGTGTTGTTCAAATTACGAAAAGCATCTAACAAAAAATGTGAATCTTTTGGCTTTATAAAAAATAAAAATGACTAATAAGCATTTTATTATTTGAACTAAACATGAAATTTTTGTTTGTTTGATAGAGATAGAGTCTCACTTTATTGCCCTTGGTAGAGTGCTGTGGCGTCATAGCTCACAGCACCCTCCAACTCCTGGGCTTAGGCGATTCTCTTGCCTCAGCCTCCCGAGTAGCTGGGATACAGGCGCCCGCCACAACACCCGGCTAGTTTTCTGTTTTTGCAGTTTGGCCAAGGCTGGGTTTGAACCCACCACCCTTGGTATATGGTGCCGGAGCCCTACTCGATGAGCCATAGGCGCCACCCTTTTTGTTTGTTTTTTGAGACATGGTCTTGCTCTGTTTCCTAGGCCCCATCATAGTTCACAGGAGCATCCAACTCCTGGGCTCAAGAGATCTTCCTGCCTTAGCCTCTTGAGTAGCTGGGACTACAGGAGTGCACAACCATGTCTGGCTAATATTTTTTACTTTTTGTAGAGACAGAGTGTCACGATTGCCCAGGTTGGTCTTGGACTCTGGGGCTTAAGTGATCCTCCCACCTTGGTCTTTCTAAGTGCTAGAATACAAGTATGAGCCACTGCATCCAGCCTACATGAAAATTTTAATTGGTTCATCAGTGTGTGCTTTGTTCATTTACTGATTAAATTTATTTTTCAAAATATTGTTCTGGTTTATGTAATTTTGGATTGATGTTTAGTCACATTCCTTCAATAATGGTAAAGCAAGTGTTCTAGATTTTAGATATTTGTTTTGTATATTTTGGAGTTAAAAGGTATCTAAATGTTTCCTTATAAAGCTTTTGGGAAAAAATTTAGAGCAAAAAATAGCTGAAGAAAAGTATGTTCTTCAACTTTCAAGTGATCAAAACTTGCCAGGTAACTAAGTTCTGTGTGCCAGATATTATGTTAGTCTTTACCAAGGCTTGTTAGGTCCTGCAACCTGGGTCAGGGTGTAGTGGGGTGTGGTAGGAGTAAGTAAGACCTGAACACAGTCTGTTAGTGGCCCCATGAGGGAACATCTTATCCCTCTATATTACCTCTTGTAAAAAACATTTATTGTCTGTGGTCACCCAGAATATGCTTAAAGGAAATACTTTTCTGTTCCATTTTATAAGAAAATATTGGCATTGAATAAAGAAAATTAAGTAACATATATTTTGTATTCTCAACAAAAGATAGGAATGACGGTGAAGAAAGTCACAAGTAAGCAGTGATCTGGGTCTCATTTTCTTAACTACTATTTACTTTATGTGCGATTTGATAGAACCCCAAGAGCTGCATGAGAAATTTTAGCCTCCTTTCTTTTTAAAATATTTTTTAAATTTAATTTTTATTAAATCATAACTATAAATTTATAACCTCCTTCTTTTTCATTTCCTCATTTTTTGTCAGTTTAGAACAAAGGAAGATGAAATTTAGATAGTATAGAATTGAATTTGCTAGTAACCAATCAGAAAGGGGTTTTTTTCCTTCAGTGGTGGTGGTTGTTGTTTTGTTCCTTACAAAAGGAAACTTTATGTAATCTTGCAAGGAACAAATATTTAGATAAAGGTACAAAATAAAAGTTTGGAAATAAATCTAGCATTATTTTAAAATTAGCTCCAAATATATTTTAATTTTTCTAGCCAGCCCCACTGAAAGGCAGAACTTCTCAGTGAGACCAATCATGCTCTAAGCCAGCCTCGAGACAGAGGGTGACCTCAGATTCAGATTTGCTCCTCAAGCTACCCCTAGACTACTATGTGCCAAAGGCATTTCAGTGGCCTATTTTCCTATGGGGTAGGGACACAAGTCATCATCAGTTATGGGACTCATTCTCCAGGCATAAAGAAAGATTCATCTTTATCAGCTATGAGTAAAAATATGCTAAGTAACAAAAAATAATAAGAGCAGCTAACACTTTGAAATTCTCTGTGTGCCAGGCATTATGTTAGCATTTCACTGTGCTGTCTTATCCAATCCTCACACCCCACAGGTAAGTATCACTATTATGCCTATTTAAAAATGGGGACACTGGCCAGGAGCAGTGGCTCACGGTTGTAATCCTAGCACTCTGGGAGGCTGAGGTGGGTGGATTGCCTGAGCTCATGGGTTTGAGACCAGCCTGAGCAAGAGCGAGACCCACCTCTAAAAATAGCCAGGTGTTGTGGTGGGCACCTGTAGTTCTAGCTACTTGGGAGGCTGAGGCAAGAGAATCGCTTAAGCCCTAGAGTTTGAGGTTGCTGTGAGCTATGATGCCAGGGCACTCCACCAGGGGTTATAAAGTGAGACTCTGTCTCAAAAAAAAAAAAATGGGGACACTAATGCTTAAAGGAGTTGCCAGATGATCTTTAGAAGACCCAGAACTACCCTTTTACAAAGTTCTTTTCAGTAACTTCCATATCCTCTTTATTTATCAATATAACTTATTAAATTCAATTGTTTTATGGATTAATGAAATTAATCAAAATAGTCTGATTTGTGTAGCAAGATAAAGTGGATGAGTCATCTTATATAGAAACAGAAAGAAGCTGCTCCAATAACATCAGGTTACTCTGTTCGACTTACATTTTTGCTTGCATGCAGTGGCAGGAAGTCCCTGGCGGGGCAGTTCTCCACAGTGTTGTCTGGAGACCCTTGGAGGAAGGTTCTTTTGGTAAGAAGAACCACTTCTTCTTGGGTGGTCAAACCCACTTCCATAATAAGACACACATTATTATGTATTTATTTTTCTGATCTCTCAAGAATGTCTAGTGGAGATTTCCAGAGGGCCCTTGATGTGTGATATCCTAGAACATTAAAAGCAGAAGGAGATGTGAGAATGTCTCTGCAGTCTATTAATCTGCACGTGAAGACATAAAACAATACTACTCTTCTCACCAAATGATTTCTGTTTTGGAAAATATAATGATTTAAAAATAAATGTATGTTATGTGATGGGTTTATTATTTTTATTTTTAAATTAATAAATATTAAAAATTTTCAGTTTTAATGTTTAATATGATAAATATCAATAGATATAACCCAAATAAACAAAAGCTTACTGGGATCATTTACTTTTAAGAGGGTGAATGGGCCTTGAGACCACAAAGTTTGAGAATTGTTGTTCTAGTTTTATTTAAAATTTAGATGGAGAGGTATGCTGAGTTAACTGTTAAACATATTATTTTCCCCTTTCTTTCAATTGTTTTCCACTGGAGGCATTTACTGCATCTCATAAGATATATTTCTCAGTGTGAGGGAGCTGTGGACTATCTCATTTTCTCTCATTTTCCTGCAATAGCTGACATCTTTTGGATCATTGTCCCAACTCACAATGCCTAACCATGACAGGACCTTGGTGGCCTTGCCTGTGTCATGGACACTGACCTCCTGTTGCTGCTGGTCATTGCAGGGTAAAGCCATAGTAAGTCAGTTGGATTTTTACTGCTACGAATTTGGTGCTAGGATTCAGTGATCTCTGTTAACTCCTTCTTTATGGCTAGAGCTGAGGTGGCAAAAACTCAAGCAGTAGGGAAGCCCCCGGAAAAGGATGGCCTGGAGAGAGGAATAAAATTCCCCTTTCAGTTAAGGTAGCTCAAGTTGATTTCTGTTATTGTCAACCCAACAGACTTCAACTAAAACACTCAGTTTCTGAAAAGCTATAATTCTTGTAGAGGCTGAACATGTTACTCTTATTAAACATACAATTGAAAGTATCTTATAAAAATGGAAATTAATTTATTATAAGGGAAAGAACAGGAACATTAGTAAGAAGATAGATCAAATCACCCCTACTTGAAATTTTAGCAATGTTTATAGACATCACTGGCTTCAGAAGGACAAGCAAAACTTGGGAGATGGGCGATCTGCCAAAGAAATGCAGAAGAGCCTGTCCTTTATTGCTTTACCTAGTTACACAGTTCACTGCTCTGCTGAACTGGAGTGTGGGTGTTTGGGAGCAAATCATAGACAGATCTGCTGGCCAAACCACTCTATGTTGGTATTACCATGGTAGTTTTCACTAACTCTTTAGGGCCACATCTGTCATGCTCACCACTGTATCCCTAAGAACTGAGAGCGATTTCTGGAACAGAATGGAAACTCAAAAATGTTTTCTAAACAAATTTTTGTTTTAAATGGTCATTGAGGAGGTTCACCTGATCAAATATTGTGTAAGTTAAAATATTACTAAAATTTTATTTTGATGACTATTTATAAAGTTCAAATTTGCAATGTAGTTTTCACTGAGATAAGACAATTTTTTTTTTCTCATTAGAAGCTGTGTCTTGGCAAGTCTTTCCTTGCATATTCTCTCTCTCTTTCTCACTCATGTGCCATCTGGAATTTTATTGCTAGAAGCAGAATCAGCTTTGTCCTTGTCTCAGACTAATCCTTACAAAATCTTCTTTTATAATTCCTGGATCCTTGTAGCCTCCTACTGCTAAAATGCCATGTGGTTTAGCAAGTGGAGTAGCAAGAAATGAAGACAAAAGGAGCAACCCAGACCTGATCTCAGAGAGATTTGAAGTCCTGGTTGAAGAGTTTAGGCTTCATCTTATAAACAAAAAAATGCTTTAGAAGAGTATTGTTGGTTCTTCTCACCTAAATAAGTGTAGCATTTAGGAAGATTAATAAATTCCCAATGTGTACAATGAATTGGAAACCAAGATACAATGGGGTCTCTTACTAATGTGTTTGTGGGATTAAAAAGACAGTGAATAGTTTCTCATGGCCATGACTGTTGTTGAAGCAGGTAGGGACTCTTCATGTATCTTTAGGCTATGGCAGGAGAGGCAGCATTACACTTCCCTTTGCTCAAGACCACTGTGGTCTGAGTACAGCTCAGCAGGAAATATAAGGATGTAGCTTCTGCATTTGCAAAGGTTTCATGCCTCCAGGCCATCACTGCTGTCTGGGATGGCACTATCCTCATTTTACCCCCCATCCTTCAGGTCTGTTTCCTTTCTGTTGCCTGCCCGAATCTGCTAATTGGAATTAAGGTCTTCTTCCTCTGGCTTTCAATGAAACTACCTGGTTTGCCTAATAGGCACTCACTACACTATGTCTTGTATCACAATGTCCATCTTCCACAGAAATGCGGGCTGCTAAAGGAAAACGATGAAACCCAGCCATGTTTTCCCTGCAGCATCTGACCAATGGCTTTGCACTTAGAAGAGGATGACTCTCGTACCGCATATATTGTGAGGCCCGGTTTTAAAATGAAGAAAGAGTTTTGTCTATGTTCTTAGTAGCTCAGAAACCATTAGCTAAGCTGTCTTATTTATGCATAGTGGTCACAATATTGCAAAATGTAAATTATTTTAGTTAAAGGTGTGAAAATCATATACTTCGTGTTCACACCTACAAGTTTCCAACTGCTGGGCAGCCTTGAATGACTTGTGTGACTGTTTTCTTTTCTGCATGTTAACTAAACATCAAGATTATAGGGTAAACTTTTAAGTGACTGCTTCAAAGCTGAATCCCACCTATTCAAGCTCCCTGCTTCTTTGAGAGGTTAAATGACATGTAATTTAAAAGGGTGGGACTAGCATGGCTTACAGTAAATGGTGTGCATGGTCTGGAAAGGTTCGTTAGTCAGATCTAATGACTTGACTGCACCCTTCAGAGTGAGCAATTAGGGCTCATTCAGGGAAGTAGACTGGTTGGCACAGAGGAGAGGGCTCATGACTCAGATGACATTTATGCCTTTTATGAGTTTTCAGCAGAGGAAAAGAAGCATAAAGGTAATGACTCTGGACTTGGGTTTACATAGTCTTTCAACGAAGCACTGTGTACTTTGCTCCTCCAACACAGTCACCTGCCATTTAAATACCACTCCTGGCCCTTCTGGGTGGGGTGGAAATGAACACAGATCCCTGTATGAGGCTGGATATCCAGCAGAGGCACACTGCTGTACTCATTCAGAAATCCTAACTCCTTCATATAAAATGAGGAAAATGACATTGAGTAACACCCTTCAATTCAATTATATTCAGACTTATTTCTTGAGGCTTGACAAATACGGAAACAGAAAAGACTAAATGGCAAGGCTGAGGCAGGAACATTTGAGGATTTGGAGGCAGAGACCACTTTCTCTCTGGAGTTCCAAATCGCCTCCTACCCCAAGGGAAGGAAGAGGAGGAGGTTCTATTAACTCTTTCTGTGTATCATAAACACTATGGCTATGGGCAATTGGGTCTTCCATGGAAACAGAATAGGAGGTCAAAGGCACAGATGTCTACCTCATCTCTGCAATTTGGCAAAGGCAGTGGTTTCTCTTAGTGGGAAGACCCTAAATATTCATTTGTTTTTTTTTTTCAGTCTAAGCACCATTTTGTTCTCAGCTTAACAGAACAAATGGAATTTGAAGGACCATTGCTGTTAGAATTCTTTTTTTTGAGACAGAGTCTCATTATGTCACCCTTGGTAGAGTGCCATTGTGTCACAGCTTACAGAAACCTCCAACTCTTGGGCTTAAGCGATTCTCTTGCCTCAGCCTCCCAAGTAGCTGGGACTACAGGTGCCCGCCACAATGCCCAGCTATTTTTTTGTTGCAGTTGTTTTAGCTGACCTGGGCTAGGTTTGAACGCACCACCTTGTGTATGTGGCTGGCGCCGTAACCACTGTGCCTGCTGGTAGGATTCTTACTTAAAGTATACTCAAATTATTTTTTTCCAGATTGATTGAAATAAAATTTACAAATAATTATATATGTTTAATATGTATGACATGATGATTCAATATGCATATACATTGTGAAATGATTACTACCATCAAGCTAATTATTTTCACTTCACCTAGTTGCCATTTTTTTAAATGTGCTATGAGAATACTTAAGGTTACTCCTTTAGAAAATTTTAACATACCATGCAGTATTATTAACTATAGTCACCATACTTTATATTAATCTCCAGAACTTACTCATCTTATGACTGAAGGTTTATACCTTCTGATATATTCAAATTATTTATTCCAGAATGACATATATAAATTTGTGGAGGCCACTAAAAAAAATCACTGTTTTATTTTTAGCATTTCAATTCATGCATGTATTCATTCCAGAAATATTGGTTGAGGGCTTACTATTACTCAGCACTGTTCTAGGGCCTCTGGATAAGCCCAGGACACATGAGGATGTAGCCTGCATGAACCCGGACTCACACAGATTACAAATGAAAAAGCAAGTGAATATGAGTCTTCTCTGATTCCTTGTCTCATGCATGAGCTGTCTGAGACTGCCCATCCTTTGGAATTGTAGTTATGGGTAAGGAACTTGAGGGTGGGCAGCATGTGGAGTTGACGGGGCATTCAGCCAGTAATGAAGACCGGGAGTCAAAATGCTGTGAAGAGACATTTCCATTAGACTGAGTAGAGTTTAGAATAAAGAGGAAGTATCTCCTCTTACTTTTAATGCCACTGAATTCTTTTTCAAAGCAAAGCAAGTTGTATATTGATGTTAATACTAATACTCAAATGATATTTGAATAGCATTTATTATGTGGTTATTAGAAATACAGCAAAGTGCTTTTATCTATATTATCTTATTTAATTAGTCAACTATCTGTATGGAATTATAATTCCCATTTTGCAGACAAGGCAAGTAAGTATAAGAGACTTTAGGTAATCTGTTAAACCAGGACTTGGAGGCAGGTTCTGATGCTGAGCCCATGTGGTTTGCATTGCACCCCCTGGTGTTGTGCATCTGCCACCCAGTCACTGCTGGATTCATCGTCTTGACTGTTTTGAGGGTTATGACGTGCCTGACACCATGCTATAACAACACAGATTAGAAAAGCAGAACTTCCCTCTCAAAGACCTGAGAATTACTACCCAGTGTGATAAGGTCTACAGTATATGTGTGGCCAGGGAGGCTCAGTGTCCAGTTCTAAAGGTGGTCAGAGAAAACTTCCTGAAGGAAGTGATGCCTGGTACGAAATATCCAGGTAAAGAATGGGCTAGGGAAGGCTATCTCTGGCAGGGAGCCCAGCATGGGCAGAGGTACAGTGCAATCAGGGAACTATGGGGAGGCCAGTACGAGGGAAGCTCCGGGCTTGAAGATCCATGCAGTATCGATTTTCAGGGAGTGGACTGTTGAAGGCCATGCTTTCAAGTTAGTTTAATGGCCAAGAAACATTTCATTCTACAGAAAGATTTTTTCACAGCAACACAGCTGTCCTCAGTTCAGAGTTTCAGGTGTGGATTTTCTGGTTCCTTTGAAGAATGTGTCCAAGAGAGTCTGGTTGATAAGATTCCCCAGTAGGATCAAACAACCCCACACTCAAATCATCAATAATCAGTTGTTCCCAGGGTCTCAGATCCCTTCCTGGGGCTTCTCTGATATTCTTGTGGAAAGTTTTCCTTTGGCCTTGCAGGAAGGACTGAGCCCTCTGTGTAGGGGCGGCACACTGATGTCCCACAGGAAGCCATCATCAGTGACTCATTGACACACAAGTCTGCAAAGCAGCATTTGTTTGATGTTTTGTATTATTCACTAAGGTGTTCCTTTTGGATTCATAATGTCCAACTGTATTCTAAAATATGTACGATCGAACATTTCAAATCTTCTAAGGCAGCGGGGATGCTGAATCCTGTGTCCACCCAGGTGGGTGAGCCGGACTGTGAAAGCTGCCTTGGCCTGCGTTTGAAAGACAACTTCAGACTTAGCCATAGCAGTGGGAGCTTCAACTCAATTTTGGTTTTCTGATTTCAATTTTAGGAACCCTCACTTGGCCTAGATATACTTTAATTTGTGAAGTGAAGTCTCTTTTCCTTTTCACCAAATGTTGGCATTGTACTTGCAATAGGTGCATAAAGCGTACATATGTGATCTCTGCCCCAGCCAGACCTGGGGTAACCAGTAAAATGCTCTGCAGGGAAAGGGCTAAAGCCGTGTTAGTGCTGACCCACACCTTTCCCCCAGACTCCTCTGCTGTGCTGAGACACAGAGCATGTGCACATGCAGTGCACGGAGCCTCACAGGAAGCTCCGAGGAAGACGAAGATGTCTTCAGGGCCACCAGCTGCTTTTCTTTCCATGGAGGCCCTTGCCTGACACATCTTCACAGAAAATAGTTTATTCAAGGGATGGCAAGGGTTCAGTCTTTCGGCTGGTCCTAGTCTTGCAGAAGGGTAGGTTTGGCTATTTCTGTTATTGCCTCTGCTTGTGTTTCTGAGACTTTCCTTAGGTAATACAGGGACTACATATAAAGGCAAATGTACTCTGAGTTTTCACGGCCTTTCTGCCATGGAGTTGCATAATTCTAGAAGTGATCCTTTAAACTCTTATTGCCTGGATTATCTCAACTGAAAATGAAGATAAGATATGAGTCACTTTATAAGATGAATGCAAAAAGGTTGTAGCAAAAGTCATTCTTGGGTCCCTTGACAACTTTGCTGTAGTCTTGCATTGCTATATTCCCAAGCTCTGTCTTGTTTATTGTTTTGTCCTTGAAACATTTATTGGGTGTGTTAGCTAGGATTAGATTGGCTTGTACATGACAGTCAAACCCAAGATAACAGAAGATTAAAAAAAGACATTTAATGTCCCTCTTATGTAAATGAAGTCTCTGGGTAGGCAGCTGGGCTCTGCTGGCCTTGGAAACACAGACACTTACTTCCTGGCCACTCTTCTACTGCATGGTTTTCATTCTCAAGATCACCTCAGATCCAGAATGGCTGGTGGGGACCAGGTGTCCTTCCTCTGATGCAAGCCAGAAACAAAAGGAAGGTTGGAAGGGCACAGAAGATTCACTCTGCTGAGACAATTCCCTTCAAGTGGGGTTCCCTGAACTCCCCCATAATTGTTCTACCTTATTTTATTGGCCAGAACTTAAACATGTGACCATACTCAGCTGCTAGAAGTCCTAGCACTATGGCTTTTTAGTTGGCCGCTTTACCACCCCAAATAACGTAAGAGCTCTCTTACTGAGGAGGAAAGGGAGAAATGTATGTAGGGATAGGGAGCTAGCTCTCTTCACTAGTCTACTCCTTTGATAGCCAAACATTCAGGTACATTCCCATGTACCAAACATACCAAACAGACCCTCAAGAGAATAAGGAATTTAGGATTAAATATATGATTGAGCTGGATTTTGAGAAAAGTAGGACTCCAGTTATTATTGAAGACAGGACATCACAGGTTCTTGTTATCTGTGGTGGAAGAGTTACTTAAATTATCACCTGTGTATGTTTGTGGACGTTAGTGCCTATTGCAAGAAATCATCGTGGAGGATATAAACCCAGTGAGTTTGGCGTACTGCTTTAAAGTGCCCTGAAGAACATGAAGAAAGAAAATGACAGGCTTGAGTTTGAAATTCTCAGTTCAGTGTATGATCAGAAGACCAAGGAATTTCTAGTATTACCTAGAAGAATCTTTTTTATCTTTTGTAGGAAAGGATTTATGTAGCTGAAAATCATATTGAGAGCCTAACTCTCAAAATAAGTCTAATCCTGTGGGTTGCTGGATTATAGTATAGGTTGAATTCACAATCTTGACAACTCTCTCAAAGATTAGGGAATTGATAGGGAAGAGTGGCACCCCTAGAACTGAAATGAAAACATTTGGGATGAGCTGATACTGAGAGAACCCCAAACTTATAGATGTTACTTTGGAACCAATTACTATATAATTCAAGGTTCTTAGTTACAAACAACAGAATCCCACTGGTTAATAAGGGCATGCCTTCTCCAGAAGTTGGATGACTTACCCCACTTACCACAACTGGTCACCCCAGTTGTAAAGAAACCTGAGAAATGTAGTCTTTAGCTGGATAGCAGTGTGCCCAAGTAAAGCTTCCATTATTATGAAACAGGAGAATGACTTCTTGGGAGACAATGGTGTTTTGTAACTGAAAAGAAGAAGAATGCAGGGATTGGGGCAAGTTGAGAAGAGGAGTTGTGAGAAGGAAGAAAACACGTTTGGTTTGCATTGAGTTGGAAAGCCTATGGAACTAAGCTCAATGCAATATTCAGTAAGACGGGTAGGGAAAGGGAATAGGAATAGAGGGCTGATAATCTAAATATGAAGTGGATGAGAAGAGCCTCTGGAAGAAAGTGGGAAAAGGCAGACAAAAATGGAAGAGGATTAGAAGATCCCATCTCAAAAGTCAAGGAAGAAGCTTAACAAGGCAGCTACCAAGAGTGGCATGCTCCTGAGACTGTAAGGGAAGGGGACTGGAGGATCATCTGATCTGTCCACTGCTCAGGAGTGGAGTGATGGGGCATGGAGACAAACTATGATGGGCTTGGCTGTGGATCGAAGGTGAAGAAATGGACTGATGAGGGTAGAGAGGCAGCCAGAAAGGGGCAGCAGGCAGGTTGCAAGAAAGTTTATTTCAGGGATAGGAACTCTTGATTGTGTCTATAGACTGAGGGCATGGATCCAAAGGAGGAGAGACAGAAATGCAGTGAAGAGAAAGGAAAGTAAGGGTATGATATCTGTAGGGTGGGGAGGGTGATGCAAAGACACAGTAGAATGAGAAATGGAGAGGACTTGGGACGCTTCTTTCCTCGGGACAAGAGGCAGATAACCATCAGTAGAGGAGAGAAGATAACAGCTGGGAGAGGGGATGAGGATAACAGCTGGTAGAGGGATGAGGATAGCAATTGGTTATAGGAGATGAAGAAACATGGAGAATCTGCAAGGAATTTTGAAGTCTTCTCAAATGAGAATTTCAACTGATACTCAAACTGCAGAGCTCAGTGATGTGTATTTCTAGTGCTTGTTGAGCACTCAGACGTACATGGAGACCTACTTTTAAGAGGTTCAATTCCCAGGCTGTGCCTATGGCTGAAGGAGTAAGACGCCGGCCCCTATACCGGAGTGGCGAGTTTAAATGCGGCCCCAGCCGAAAACTGCAAAAAAAAAAAAAAAAAAAAAAAAAGAAGGAGGTTCAATTCTCCAACACAAACTCCAGCTTTCAGCTGATGGTGATCTATTTTCTTGAAGTTCTGCAAACAGAAGATTGTAAAAGGTGAGGGTAGGGACTACTCAGAACAATCCCAGTATGTAAGAAAGTGTGGAAGCAGCAACAATGAGTGCTTTTCAGGGGGCACCTTAGTTTCTTATCTGTAGCAGCTAGTCCCTGGTGGGCTTTGAGTGACAGGGACTCACTGACCCTGAGGCTCCTCATGGAGACACAGTAAGGAAAAAATCGGGCCACTCCCAAGAAGTAATCTTAGCAATGGATTAAATGTGTTAAATCGAACATGAAAAGTGTCTAGTATGGGTGGCAAAATCATTATAAGAGGCTATAAGAGAGCTTCCATGACACCGTTTAATGATTTCCAGTAGGATTACAGAGGGTTTAAAAGTAAGCTTGGAGCTATTGAGATCAAATAGTGTGCCAAGAATATCAGATCGGTTTAGATTTTGGACTCTATGAAAACTGTACTGGTAATTTAGAAAAGAAATAACTGGATTCCTAAAGCTCTAGAAGTCTGCTATTTTCCTAATATTATTTGTCTTGTGTCAGCAAGATATCTAAATGCTAAGCAGAGAGAGGTAGCTGTCTCACACCTCACTGCCAGGTCATCTTGGGAGTCTGGCAGAGTCAAGAAGTTGATGAGTAGGCAGGGTGAAGGGAAGCCACAGGCATGATGGCCCTTTTCCCTAAACCCTAGATGTGTTAGATGTTTTGCAAAAAGGGCCATACATTTTTCCCTTCCCAAATCCATGAACTTTTGGAATGTAACTTTGTAGCTTCTCCCATGAAGAGATAGTGCCTGTTTCCCTGCCTCTTGTATTTGGTTGAACTTGGGACTTGTTTTGGCCAAAAGAATGCCAGAGAAGAGAACTAGGCCACTTTGGAGCTTAGGCCTCTTGAGGCCTTATATGCTTCAGTTCTTGCTCTTGAAACCCTGCTGCACCATCTAAGAACAAGTCTGGGTTAGCCTGCTTGGTCACCATGGGCCAGAAATCTCTCCAGCCTCTGCTGACAACCATTCAGCCCCAGAAACAGAGTAGCCCAACTAAGAAGTAGCCTGGATGTGCCCAGACAAGAGCCCAAGACAAACTACTGACTAATCTGAAGAACTGGACTAAACACATTGGCTGTTGTCTTCAGCCACTGAGATCAGGGTGGTTGTTACACAGCAAAAGTTAACTGATATACCACTCTGGGCTAGGGAATGTGATGAAGTCAGGAGGTGGGGAGAAGATGAGAGACAAAGATCTGGAAAACATGCCCTAGTGGATTGTGCTCTGATGTAAATGTGGAAGCAAGATTAAACTGACTGCAGAACTGAATACAATTACCCTAGCTGTCTGCCTCCAGGCTTCCCCCTCTACCTTCCAGTGTCAGTAGCCTGCCTTTCTCTAACACATGTAGTGTGTGTTGAGCTCTGCACTGCTCAATCCATCTGAACTTCAGATGGGATCCTACTTGGGTTTGTCCCAGAACTAACAAAAAAAAAAAAAAAAAAAAGGAAGAAAGAAAGAAAAGAAAAAAAGAAAAGGAAGGAAGGAAGAAAGGAAGGATGGATTGCCCTAAGCAATCTTTTCCTGGATGGTTTTCTGAGATATGTGGTCAAGTTGTAACACTATAAGAAGCTGGTGGCTTAGAGGCCTATGTAGTGGCAGGTATTTTTACGTCTTCATCAATATTTATTTGGGAAATTTCTCTTTCTTTTTTCCTAGTTTTCTATCAGAGACTGAATTATTTCCAGTCAAATCCTTCTGAGGTAATTCATGCTTTTTTTTTTCTTTCAAATAAACAAGCTTGCTTTTATCCCACTTTTCTGCTCAACATGTTTTATATTAGTACAAAAAAAAAATCACTGAGACACTCCTGGAAGCTTAAGGTCCCTCTTTCTCCCTTTGCTAACTCAGATCTTTATAGCTCACACCTCTGTTGGGAAGCACTTGCCTGCTACCCCACCAGCCAAGGGTTGAGACTCCTCCCAAGAATGGGGTCCCTGCTCCTCTTGAAATCCTGGTTGAAAGCCTCTGCCTTTTCAAAGAACGCTGCTAGCATTAATTGACTAAGCTATCATGGGGCTTTGGGAGTCACATGAGGCTTTGCCCCACTTTTTCTCATTTGAAGATGGCTGTCAAGTTGGAGGGAGGGAACACTTGCCTCTCAGAAAGGGCTTCTGTGGGCCGAGGTGGCAAGAGTTGGTGGGAAAGGTGTGACTTCAGGTCAGGCAGCCAGGTCAGTGCTGACTGTTCCCAACGGGCTGGGACCCTGGGCAAGTTAGTGACTCTTGTGGAGTTAGTGACTCTTGTGGAGAAGCAGATTCCCAATGTGTGAGTGGGGAAAATGCCCTTCAGAGCGCTGTGGAGATTAAACCCCTCACTTCTCCTTTGCCTTTGGTCCTGGGTTTCTTCTCTCTCACTGAGGAGCCCGCCTTGCCCTTCTGGTGCAGGCAACCCATTATCATGGTGCCATTGGGCTTTTCAGTTTCCAACCCAGTGTGTCCAGGACTGGCTTTCCAAACTCAAATAGTGAAGAGATTCTTTCTTTGCAGCTCAGAAATCACTCTTGGTGCTAGGAGCTCATTATTTGCCTTGCTTACATTGACAAGTTACCTGGTGCTTCTTAACTTTCCCTACAGCATGACATACCGAGAAAATGATAATATTTGTAGGCCAACCGGGATGACAGTTGAGGCTGCATGTGGATGGAACCCTGAGCAACGTCAGGGGTGCTGCTGACCCCCTGCAGCTGTGCGCTGCTGACCGCCAGCCGCCTCGCTCAGCAGATTCCTGAGCATCGTTGTGTTGCATTTGTGGTGTGAGGATGGACAGAACTCATTCGCTGCCCTCCAGGAGCTGCGTTCCCTTAGCATATGTGTTTACGTAGCAATATCAAGATGGTGGAACATGGTAGGAAGAAATTAGTCTCCATGGAATCAGTCTTAGGTTACATTCTGGCTCAACCATTTGCTATCTAATGGGAATTTAAGCAATTTATTAAACTTCTCCAATTTTAGTTTCTTATTTAATAGAATGGAGATTATAAATTTCCCTGTAGACTTGAAGATAGAAGAGAGAAGGAATTGAATGAGAAAATGTTAGTTTTCAGCCCTGCTTCTAAAATAGGGACATTTATCTGCAAGTAGCCAGTTAAGTTCTTCCCCAAATACCTGAACACAGTCTGAGGTCTTTTAACGTTTTCATGTTGACTGTGATAGAATATATGTGGTATACCACCTCTGCCTCCAGTTCAGAGGCAGATTCAGTTACCATGGAATCATGGGCTGCTCCGAGTTCACTTGTGAGTGACTGCTACGTCCTTGTTGTATGTCAGATAATGCGCTGAGACCTGATGATGTTGTAATCTGTGCCAGAGCAGGGGCTCCAGAGACCAGCTGGTCAGCTGGACAAGCAAGAACTCGAATGTAGAAGCTCCGATTTCTAGTCTGGTTGTTTCTGCTAGGTCGCTGTGTGATGCTGTTCACTGCAGGAGATACAAGGGTGGATAAGACACACCTCTGTGCTGTGCTTCTGAGACTGGAGAGCCTAAGCAACTTTACTTTCGCGAATTAAGTTGGCAGCACCAACTTCTCTCTTAATGGGGAGGGTATTTTGGAGGCCATGTCTCAAGTTAAAACTAATAATTTTATGAATTTAAAATTACTTTAAATATTTCCCCAGATTTTGAGATAAGTTATCTGAATTGCAGCTGCAATTGCCTGTTATTTCTCCCAGGACTTGGTGTTCTTGTTGTCCGTCTGCTTCTCTGTCTTCTCCACACACAGTCATAAAAACAGACACATTTGAGCCACCGCTAAAAGTCACACATAAAAAGTTTACAGTGCAAAGAGGAAGAATAGATAAAGTACATGTGTTTTGTTTTACAGCCTCCTATTTTGAAGGTTATTTCTTTAAGAGAAGGCCACTGCTTTCCTTATTTTTAAAGAATTACAAAAATTTTATATTTTGCTCAAGATCTGTATTTAACAAACTCTCTTTCTGTTCTGTTTAGTGCAGAGATTTTATTTATATTAGCAATTTGCCTGAAATTAGGCAGAACTGACAGAAACTTAAGTCTTTAACATATAAGCTGTTCTTTTCTTATTATAGATATTAATTGGCATTTGCTCTTTATACTACGTAGAAGAAAACTTGGGACTTTGTCTCTATTTTCATACTCAAAACAAATAAGTTCATATATAATAACTTTCCTAAGAGCAAATCAGGTGATTTTTCATTGTTTATGCTTTCGAATGCAGTGCAATAGCAAGAGAGCAGAGGCTGCAGATCTAATCTTCCCTTATAAATAGATAAAGTCTCCAGTGAGATCATTCCTAGTTTATAGCAGGAGAACTAAAGTTTGCATAGAAAACAATGTCTTGGTTTTCTCTTACTTAAAATGTGGACAAGATAATTAAATGTTTTATGTAACACACTTAAAACAAACATTTGACAGATAATAAGTATCCAATAAATGTTATGTAGTGGCTATTAGTACTGAGAAAATATTTTATTTTATTTTTCTTCTTTCTTTCTTTCTTTTTTTTTTGGAGACAGAGTCTTACTCTGTCACCTTGGTAGAGTGCCATAGCATTATGGCTCACAGCAACCTCAAACTCCTGGACTCAAGTGATCCTCTCACCTCAGTTTTACTATTTTTAGTAGAGATGGGGGTCTCACTCTTGCTCAGACTGACCTTGAACTCCTGAGCTCAAACAATCCACCCACCTTGGTCTCCCAGAGTGCTGGTATTATAAGCATGAGCCACGGCACCTGGCCTGAGAAAATATTTTCAAAAGTACAAATCTCTATACAAATGAAAGATACCATTTTATGCATGACTACTATTGAGGAAAAGTTTTTATAACATACATCTTTTGATGATTTTATAATGTGAAACTACAGTCATTCTGATCACATTTGAAAAAGAGATACACCATTTTCTCAGTGGCTTCTAGGGACTACTACCACCAAGATTTTGAACACATAATTAAAAATTGTACCACGGATATATTTTAAACAAGCAGTGGGTGATGTGTGTGCAATAGCATATCAAAGGCACAGATCTGGAAAAGTCAAGGGACTTGAAGTCAACTTGGTTTCTATAACTTCTCTTGCTTTTGCCTTACCATTCGGTGTGTTCCCTGCATTAGCCAGAAGCCAAGCGCATGGATAAAGGGAAGCAGGTTCCCCACTCATATTCAGGCATGGGACTGTAAGGAAAAAAACTGGGATCCAGACAAATTTTAATTAGACTTATTTTTAAGTGCATGAATTTTTCATGTATGCCAAAGAGAATAATTTTTAGATTTTATTTATTTATTTATTTTTATATTAAATCATGGTTGTGTACATAGATGCAATCATGGGGTACAGTGTGCTGGTTTTATATACAATTTGAAATATTTTCATCGAACTGGTTGACATAGCTTTCATGGCATTTTCTTCATTATTGTGTGCAGACATTTATATTCTACATTTAGTAAGTTTCACCTGTACCCTTCTAAGATGCACCGTAAGTGTGGACCCACCAATTACTCTCCTTCCGCCCATCCTCCCCCCTCCCCTTCCCTCCCTTGCCTCTTCCCCCATGTTCTTCTACTGTAATTGGGTTATAGCTTTGATATGAAAGCTATAAATTAGTTTCATAGTAGGACTGAAGACATTGGATACTTTTTCTTCCATTCTTGGGATACTTTGCTAAGAAGAATATTTTCCAGCTTCATCCATGTAAGCATGAAAGAGATAAAGTCTCTGTCTTTCTTTAAGGCTGCATAATATTCCATGGTGTACATATACCACAATTTATTAATCCATTCGTGGGTTGATGGTCACTTGGGCTTTTTCCATAAAGCCTTAGCAATTATGAACTGGGCTGCAATAAACATTCTAATACAGATATCTTTGTTATAATGTGATTTTTGTTCTTCTGGATATATACCTAGTAGAGGAATTATAGGATTGATTGGCAGGTCTATTTTTAGATTTCTGAGTATTCTCCAGATACCTTTCCAAAAGGACCGTATTAGTTTGCATTCCCACCAGCAATGTAGTAGTGTTCCCTTTTCTCCACACCCGCGCCAGCATCTCTGGTTTTGGGATTTTGTGATGTGGGCTAATCTTATTGGAGTCAGATGATATCTCAAAGTAGTTTTGATTTGCATTTCTCTGATGATTAAGGATGGTGAGCATTTTTTCATGTGTCTGTAGGCTGTGTGCCTGTCTTCTTTAGAGAATTTTCTCTTCAAGTCCCTTGCCCACCCTGAGATGGGATCACTTGTTCTTTTCTTGCTAATACGTTTGAATTCTCTGTGCATTCTGGTTATTAAACCTTTGTCGGAGGTATAGCCTGCAAATATTTTCTCCCATTATGAGGGCTGTCTGCTTGCTTTACTAACTGTGTTCTTGGCTGTACAGAAGATTTTAGTTTGAACAGATCCCAGTAGTGTATTATTGGTGTTGCTTTAATTGCCCAGGAGGTCCTCCTCAAAAAATATTCATCCAGACTGATTCCTTCAAGAGTTTTCCCTGCACTTTCTTCTAGTATTTTTATAGTTTCATATCTTAAGTTTAAACCTTTAATCCTCTGAGAGTCTAGCTTAGTTAAAGGTAAAAGGTGTGGTTCCAGTTTCAGTCTTCTGCAGGTTGCCAGCCAGTTCACCTAGCACCATTTGTTAAACAGGGAATCTTTTCCCCACTGAATGTTTTTAATTGGCTTGTTGAAGATCAAATAACGGTAAGTAGCTGGGTTCATCTCTTGGTTCTCTATTCTGTTCCATACATCTACCTCTCTGTTTTTGCACCAGTACCATGCTGTTTTGATCACTATTGATTTATAGTGTAGTCTGAGGTCTGGTAGCGTAACTCCTCCTGCTTTGTCTTTATTTCTGAGTAATGTCTTGGCTATTTGAGGTTTTTTATGATTGCATATGAAACTATGTATTATTTTTTCAAGATCTTTAAAATATGACAATGGAGCTTTAATAGGGATTGCATTAAAATTCTATATTGCTTTGGGTAGTATAGACATTTTCATAATGTTGATTCTTCCCAGCCATGAGCATGGAATGTTTTTCCATTTGTTAA
>CAUYRH010101824.1:0-37223 GCA_963574655.1 Perodicticus potto | reverse complement strand
TTCCAATATTTAGTATCCAGCTTCATGAATCTACAGACATTGCAAACTGTTCACAGTTACTGGTTTACATGAAGTATATTAATGATGGCAACATTAAAGATGAGTTTCTTTTTTGCAAACCTCTTGAAGCAACAACTACTGCACGTGATGTATTTGACACAGTTGGTTCATTTCTGAAAGAACATAAGATCTCTTGGGAAAAGTTTTGTGGTGTTTGCATAGATGTTACTCCAGGCTAGGATGGCAATCTGGATCTCAATGTTTGATACTGAATGAGTCACCAAAAGTCATTGGAACTCACTGTATGATTCATTGACACATATTAGCAATGAAGATGCTGCCATAAGAGTTACAAGAAGTAATGAAAAGTGTCATAAGTACTGTCAATTTGGTAAAGGTGAGCACTTTAAACAGTTGGCTATTTTTGCAACTGAGTAACAAGTTGGATGCCCTGAACAATGTTCAGCTATTTCACACTGAAGTTAGATGGTTGTCAAAAGGAAAAGTTTTAAAACATGTTTTTGAGCTTCATGATGAACTCCAAACATTTTTTAATCAGAAAGCAGGACCATAGTTCGAAGCACTTTTCATCAACAAAAGTGAATCTTTGGCATCTTGAATGAGTTAAATTTATCACTGCAGGGAACAAATGCAACATGTCTTGATTTGTCTAAAAAGATCTGATCATTCCAAATGAAACTTCAGCTTTGGCAAGAAAACAGTGGATGAAAATAAAATTTACATGTTGCCTGCCTTATCTGCTTTCTTTGAGGAACATTACATAGAAGCAGATAAAAGGATTATAATGATAATTTGTGTGAAAGAACACTTGCACATGCTTGCAGATGAAATTTCATCGAACTTTCCAAACCTACCTGACACCCCATTTGCACAAGCCAGAAGCCCATTCACAGTCAAAGTTGAAGATGTTCCGGTGACAGCACAAGAGGAGTTCATTGAATTTAGTAACAGTGAGAACTGGTTTCTCTACAATGTCAGTTACAAAATTCTGGATTAAGTGTTTGCAGTCATATCCTGTTCTGTCTGAGACTGTGTTGCATCTTCTTCCATTTCGAACAACATATCTTTGTGAAACAGGGTTTTCCAGTTTGTTAGTCATCAAATTTAAATACAGAAGTAGACATTTTGTGGAAGATGATCTTTGTTGTGCTCTTGCAAAGACTGCCCTAAGAATTTGTGAGCTGGTGAGAAAGATGCAATCTCAAACTTGCATTGGCTTTTTATGCATACTGTACACAAAATGTAGCAACGTAGTTTACTGTTGTTCTATTAAGACTGTTATCAATGCCACATCATACTTCAAGATAAAATTTCATTTATTTGTAACTAGATATAAATATTTCACAATATATAATTACATATTGTTTTGTGATTAATCACTCTGCCTTAATTATGTTCAATTTGTAACACTGAAAATACATCCTGTATATCAGATATTTACATTATGATTCATAACAGTAGCAAAATTACAGTTATGAAGTAGCAACAAAATAATTTTATGGTTGGGGGTCACCACAACATGAGGAACTATATTAAAGGGTCACAGCATTAGGAAAGTTGAGAACCAGTGCTCTAATCAAAAACTTTTTTTTTTTATTAAATCAAAGTTGCGTACATTAGTGCAATCAAGGGGTACAATGTGCTGGTTTCATATACAATCTGAAATGTTTTCATCAAACTGTTTAACATAGCCTTCATGGCATTTTCTTAGTTATTGTATGAAGACATTTATATTCTGCATTTAGTAAGTTTTGCCTGTACCCTTCTAAGATGCACCATAGGTGTGGCCCCACCAATTACCTTCCCTCCACCCCAACCTCCCTACTCCCCACGCCTCCCTTGCCCCTTTCCCCATATTCTTGTGCTATAGTTGGGTTATAGCCTTCATATGAAACCTTTAAATTAGCTTCATAGTAGGGCTGAGTACATTGGATACTTTTTCTTCCATTCTTAAGATATTTTGCTAAGAAGAATATGTTCCAGCTCCATCCATGTAAACATGAAAGAGGTAAAGTCTCCATCTGTCTTTAAGGCTGCATAGTATTCCTTGGTATACATGTACCACAATATATTAATCCATTCGTGGGTCGATGGGCACTTGGGCTTCTTCCATGACTTAACAATTATGAATTGGGCTGCAATAAACATTCTGGTACAGATATCTTTGTTATAATGTGGTTTTTGGTCTTCTGGGTATATACCTAGTAAAGGAATTATAGGATCAAATGGCAGGTCTATTTTTAGATCTCTAAGTATTTTCCAAACATCCTTCCAAAAGGAACGTATTAGTTTGTATTCCCAACAGCAGTGTAGAAGTGTTCCCTTTTCTCCACATCCACGCTAACATCTCTAGCTTTGGGATTTTGTGATGTGGGCTAATCTTACTGGAGTTAGATGATATCTCAAAGTAGTTTTGATTTGCATTTCTCTGATCACTAAGGATGGTGAGCATTTTTTCATGTGTCTGTAGGCCATGCGTCTATCTTCTTTAGAGAAGTTTCTCTTCAAGTCCTTTACCCATCCTGAGATGGGATCACTTGTTCTTTTCTTGCTAATATGTTTGAGTTCTCTGTGGATTCTGGTTACTAAACCTTTGTCGGAGGCATAACCTGCAAATATTTTCTCCCACTCTGAGGGCTGTCTGCTTGCTACACTTACTGTGATCTTGGCTGTGCAGATCATCCTTGTTCTTCCACTCCTGTCTTCCTTTAATAACGAGCTCTGCCATGCACATGTCACACTTCCTCTCAGCAGCCTCCTGGATGTATAGGAAGCATAGCCCAATGGGAGAAGCTTAGGTTTTAGTAGTAAAGTTTGAATCTTGAATCCAAAAACATGAGTAAATAGCTTTACCTTCGGTCTTCCACATTTCCTCAACTGTAAAATGGGAACAATGTCTCCACCATCTGGTTATTTTAAGCATCTTAAAAGATGAAGTTTGTATAACAACTAGTATAGAGAAAGCATAAATAAATGATATTGCTTTGATTTTTAACCTCAGATTTTCAGGGACAATCTTTGTTACAATAGTCTGTCCTGTTTTTCATGGAGATTATGGAATTATCCTGAACATTCTGATATTTCACTATTTAAAAGGCGTCTCCCACAGAGGGAAGGGAACCTGATTTTAAGATCGTTCTTTTTTAAGCACCAAAGGAGGCAAGAAAGCTTCATCTTTCCCTGCTGCATCCCTTTTAATGAAAAAAATGTGTCCTATAAAATTTGGATTCAGTCAAAAGGCTGCACTTAAAGACCTAGAAGGCCACATGTGGCTTAAGGATGCAGGTTCCCCACCCCAACTGGTTTGGAATCTGTGGTCTTTACACTTGAGACATGGGCCCCACAAGGGGTGGGCAGTGGCAAAGCCAGCTCAATTGTCCCTGACAGAGGGACTTCATCACTTCAGGCTGAAGAATCCTGATTTACAATGACAACTTCTCTGAGCAGGCGGCATTGTCCCTGCCACCCCACAGAGCCGCAATTCAGGCCCCATGCTTGGCCCTGCCAAGCTCTCAGAGAGCTCTGGACCCTGGTTGTCGGCCTCCAGTGCCAGCCGTGTGAAAAGAGGCCACTTTACATTTGATACAAAGCATCAGCTGGTCTCATTCATGGTGTCCGGAACATGCTAAGCTCCGGACATGGGCTGGGAAGTAGCACTCAACGCCCTTTCCTGCCTCCCCCCTAGGGAGGCTCTCACAGCCCCAGATGAACACGCAATGGCTTGTCTCTTCACTCCCGAGCTCCCCAGATGTCAAGAGGTGTTGTTCTAGGAAGCAGTTTGAGAAAAGCTCTCTTTTCTTCTCTCTTCCTTACTGGCCAAGAAGCCCTGGCCCACAGGTGCCTGGAGGAGGATGAGGAGCTGCCAGAAAGCGGCAGACCATTCACGCTGCTTGAGAAGTGGCTTCCTCTGTGCCAAGCCCCAGACTTGGCAGCCCTACCACAAGGCTTGGTTCTTGTTAGCAGCACCTGTTTGCCCAGGCCTCAAAGCCCATCTCCTACCCCTGCTGCTCACACAAATGCAGGTGACCTCATGACCGGGGCCTCCCCTGGAGCTCATGGTTCTTCTGACAAAGCCCTGCTTGTCTGAAACACTGATCTCAGAGAGGTCTCTCGTCACGGAAATAAGAGAAGTTGAGAGGCTGATGATCTCGCCCACGTTCTTTTTTAAAGGTGGAGAAATTCAGGTGGAGGCAGGAGAAGGACATTGGAAGGCTTTGTCAGGTCCGATGGATTTCAACTCTGGCCAGAGTAAATCACTTGGGGAACTTGGAAAAACGAGGCTCTGACTTCAATGAGGGAGGGGGAGGGAAAGCCCTCACTGGAGCCATGATGAGAGTCCCTAATGTGGTTCAAGACACTCATCTTACAGAGAAACCGAGGCCCCAAGAGAAGAGACTTTGGGGATTCTTAATCTTGTCCAATCCACCTGTTTTACAGATGGAGAAACTGAGGCCCAGAGAGGTTAAATAGATTTACTCAAGGCTCCAAAGCTAATAAGTGATGTCTTTTGTATTTAGGGCAGTTTGACTTTTAATTGTCTCAAAATAGTTCTAATTATTATCATTTCTAGTTGTGTTGCCTCAAAGATCTGCTTTATAACTATCATGACTCCCCACTATTCAAGGAACAACATCTAAATTCCTTAACGTGGCATCTGAGGCCCTGTAACAACCTGGTCCCCACTTACCTTTCCGGAAGTACCACCCTTCTGGAAAGGTAAGGTATCCGGGCAAGAGGGACCACTGCCCTGGGCCTTTCTCTTTAGAGGGTTCCATTCTGGCTTTCTTCTGATTAGCTCCCTCTTCATGGGACAAGGAATCACAGGGCCCAGGAGACCTGCTAACCTGCAGCCTACAACCTCCTTCTGGGTTCTCTGGACCCTATAATGTCCCAAGTTCACCTACAGAGGCTGTGCAGGTCACTTCCCTAGGTCTACCCTTCTAAAAACAACAGTGTTAATAGGATGCATTTCCCTAGGGCTGGAGGGAGGCCATTGAGGAGCAGGGTAATGGTTGGAGTTTAGACATGTAGGCTGGGTGTCCACATTCTGCCTGGTGTGGGCAGAGGGGCAGGCTGCAAGCTGTGAGCTGGTTCCTTTATGCGCTGGCAAATTCAGGAATTCTAAATTCAGGGCTGTGTGTGGTGGCTTATGCCTATAATCCGAGCACTCTGGGAGGCTGAGGGGGGAGGATTACTTGAGCTCAGAGGTTCGTGACCAAACCCTCAACTCTACTAAAAATAGAAAAACTAGCCAGGTGTTGTGACTGTTGCCTGTAGTTCCAGCTACTTGGGAGGCTGAGGCAAGAGGATTGCTTGAGCCCAGGAGTTTAAGGTTCTGTGAGCTGTGATGATGCCATGGCATTCTACCCAGGATGACAGAGTGAGATTCTGTCTCAAAAACAACCAACCAAAACTGAAAGAAAAAGGAAATGAATTCTAAATTCAAACATGGCTTTCTAGGTTTTCATGAAAGTATTTCTCGAGGTAGAAGGATAGAACATATTTAACTGTTAGATCTATAAATTTTAAATATGAGTCATGGTGTGTAGGTTTCTATTTGTACCATTGCCTTGGTCCCGCCTGTTTGGGAGATAGTTGCTTTTCAACTGGCTCCTATAGGTGGGGCTTCATGGTCCCTGACTTGTAAAAAGGTCCCTCAGGTCTCCTGGAAGGGAATGGAGGGAATTGGCCACAGTGCTGGCCCCTGTGGCTCTCAGGGAAGGAGAGGAGCTGGTCAGAGAAAAGGCCCAGCCCTCCAATCTGATAAGAGAAGCACTGGCAATTCCTGGAGGGGGTGACAGGCTGTACTTATGATAAAAGGAATGCAGGTGGAGTTGATATGTATGGAACCAGGAGGCGTGGTCCCCAAGTCCTGGTTGGTAAGCATCTCCTTCCTTCCTGCCATGCACTTACTACAAAGTCCTGTTTTAAAATGCCAAGGCTATAGTCTTTTTTTCTACAGCAGAATTTCCATGCAATATGTGAATACCAGGAACAGGACAGCTGCTCACAGGGAATCTCGGATACTTATTTGCCTAAGTAATCCTAGATTTTTCTATAGAACGACTGCACCTGTCTGCCATCACACCAGCTGTGTCCATGAGGGCTCCACTGTCTCCAGGCTTCTGCTGACACTTGACACGAGTCAGATGTCTAGTTTGTGCCAGATCACTAGTAGAAAAGTTATATCTCATTGTTGCTCTAATTCGCAACTTTAAAAATTCTAATGACTTTGAGCATCTTATTGTGTTTGTTAGCTTCAATCAGCTCAGAAGCCTCCCATTTATCTGTCTTCCCGCTCACTTTTGTCTAGGGGTCTCTGCAAGGGTAGCTGGACAGACTGGGAACCGGTCTGGTTTTGTCTAGATTTGCTGTGACTCTGACTGGTGGCGGTACCATTTGCCTTCCCTGCTTATCCCCATCTCTTTGGGACCTGCATCTCCTGCCCTCTGCCCGTCCAGCTCCCTGCCTCCCGCTGCGCTGGCCAACAGCCTGCAAAGCCATTCCCACCTCAGGGACTTCCGCCCCACTCTTCCCTCTGCCCGATCCACGGACGTGCTCAAGGCCGGTTCCCTCTCCCTGGGATTCTGCTCGACGTCACCTCAGCAGTGACACCTTCTCTGACCTCAGTATCTAAACTAGGACGTTGACTACTTTCTTCTCCCCTTCACTGATTTTCTCGGCACCTCTCACCACCAGACATTCCCGTTGCCTGTTACGTGTTTACTCATTTATTTATCGTCTCTTTCCTACTCCAAAAGCAAGGACTGTGTCTTTTTGTTCACAGCTGTATCCCCAGTGCTGGGAAGGGTGCCTGGCACATGGCAGGCATTCAATAAATGGAATAAAGTTCCTCCCACCTAGACACATTGGCGCAACACTGACATATACAATTTACACATTTATCAGCTTTCTAAGACGGTTTTTAGATCCTTAGAGAAACGGTTTAATTCAGGGGAAGGCATTACAGAACAACAAAACCCACAAAAAGGTAAATAAACTATTGACAGAGTGGAATCTCCTGTAG
Organism: Perodicticus potto; assembly: GCA_963574655.1. NCBI lineage: Eukaryota > Metazoa > Chordata > Mammalia > Primates > Lorisidae > Perodicticus > Perodicticus potto. Next base: position 30,175 of record CAUYRH010101824.1, on the reverse strand, counting down.
AGATTCAAGTACCTTCCCCAGTATCCGTGTTGCTTTCCCCAAACTGAGTCAATGTAGCCCCAGATCTGGCTTTGGAAAAAAGACTGGAAATTTCCTTTAACTGCAAGATAATTTCCTATAGCACAAATTACTTCAGTTTTCTTGTATTGCTTCTGCTGTTCTTAGTCTAAAATATTATTTTCTTATTTATAAAAACGTATCTTTCCATAAAAAGTAATGTTTTTAGGTTTAAAATGTTAGTCCGGCATAATTACGAATGATTGGAAAAGCGTCTGATCACAGTTGCACAGACATTTTCTTAAGAACTTCACTTGCTTTCTCCAAAATGTGCAACCCCCTCCCCCCACAAAGTTGTGAGGAAACCCTAGGACTATAATTCAGCCACATGTCTTAAAAAAAAAAAAAATCAGTTGGAGTGCCAGTTGTATAGGCACTGTCTTTTGTTACAAAAAGAAAAAAAAAAGTTTTAACTCCACAGTGGAAAAACTAACATCGTCACTAGGATATGAAGAAACCATGGTGAAGAACTAGTCACAGTGAGGCCCGCAGAATGGCCGGCGGCATCTGCTCCCAGGGCCTTTATCGGCAGCCTTGTACGTTCTATTCAAGACTCTCAGAACGATTGTTGGCACGAGGTAGACAAATTGACGCAAATTAGTTTAGCATGGGCTATGCAAAGTTTGAGCTTGTTGAGTAACACTCGGGGACCACATAGCAACAGCTCCCAACACTATGCAAAAGTGTTGGATGCAAAGTCCTAACTACCCTAGACTCTGCTTTTCCAGATTGGAAGCAGAATTTGCAAAGATGGATTGAGGCCCTAGGGAGGCAGTGGGGTGGAGGAGGAGGGCAGGAAGCTGGCGGCGCAGGTCGGATCCCCCACGCTGACCCTGAAAGCCAGTGATGGTTGAGAAAAACGTCTCCTGAAAGTGCTGCTTGCTCTGCCGAAAACCGACCGCCAGTTATTTCATGGCCACAAATCCTCAAAGGACAGGCCCCAAAGATTAAGGGGATTCCGCCACCCTGCTCTTTACTTTTGGTTCAAATATCTCAGGACAATTCCTTTGGGGCTGGTGTCACACAGACCACCTAGAGGGACCTTCTAATTGTATTTACAGTAATTTAATTACAGCAGGGAGAGCTTCAGAAGGCAGGATTTACCAAGATCGATACTATGGGTGCCGCTGGCTGAGTTTTAATCTGTTAAATCAACATAGAAAGAGTAAAACATAAAGCCACTCCAGAATTTGGAAGCCACTCTATGGACTTTTTCTTCTTTTTTTTAGGGGAAGCTGAAAGGATGAAGAAGACATTTTCCTGGGGTCCATAGCTTTACCACTTTTGTTCGTATTATTTTATACTCCATGCGTGCAGTATATCCATGTGATCACGCACAGCAGAGTTTGGATATTACAAATGCTCTTAGCCCTATGCATGTGTGTGTGTGTGTGTGTGTGTGTATGTGCGTTGCACACGTGTACTTAATTAAATGTATCTTTGGATAGTTATTCAAGAACTTGGTAACAAGTTCCTTCTCTGGGATGAAAACCTGAAGTGGGGTGGGAGGGAGACCATTCTTTTTGGGTTTTGTTTAGTCAAAACAATTTTACAGAAAACCATTGAAAATAGTTTTTTGATGTATCCATAAGGAAATTTTTCACACAAATATTAAATCCTAACAGTCAGTGACCTGCATATCATTCAGTCCATTGTAGATGATTTGGCCAACTGGTCACCCAGCTTTGGTTGGTGCCTTTCCTTTTGGGAGTATCGGCTTTGCTATCTGTAAAATGGGAGGAAATAGACCAGCTGCTCCTGAAGGCCCCTTCTCTGACTATAAGCATTTACTGACCACTATCTAAAGACAGCATGGTCGTGGTAGCTCATGGCTGTAATCCTAGCACTCTGGGAAGTCAAAGTAGAAGGATCACTTGAGGCTAGGAGTTCGAGACCACCCTCAGGAAGAGCAAGACCCTGTCTCTCTTAAAAATGAAAATATTAGCTGGCTGTTGTGGTGGATGCCTGTAGCTGCTTGGGAGGCTGAGGCAGGAGGATTGCTTGAACCCAGGAGTTGAAGATGCTGTGAGTTGGGCTGACACCATGACACTAGTGTGGAGCAACAGAGTGAGACTCTGTTTGAAAAAAAAAAAAAACAAAAAACAAAAAACCCACCAGTATGTGCTGTTACTGCCATCTAGCTGTCCTCTGGTGGTGTATAGATCCTGCTTTTCTTAGCCACTTTGAAAGACACAATAAAAACTTCATTGACCCTCCCTCTACCAAATGGTGGGGCCACACCTATGGTGCATCTTAGACGGGTTCAGACAAAACTTACTAAATGCAGAATACAAATGTCTTCATACAATAACTAAGAAAATGACATGATGGCTATGTCAAAGAGTTTGATGAAAATGTTTCAGATTGTGTATGAAACCAGCACATTGTACCCCTTGATTGCACTAATGTACCCAGCTGTGATTCAACAATAAAAAATAAAATAAAATAATCAACAACAAAAAACTTCATTGAACATGCAGGCATCTATCTGGTAGCCCCTGAGTGCTTTCTGAGCTGGAGAGAATGTAAATACATAAATCCTTAGACATTTAAAAACTCGTTCTGAGCCTCTTCTATTAGAGTCACATAGTAAAACCATCACTGCAACTCAGTGGCCTCAAGGGCCCAGGCAGTTTGCTGTAACAGTTATTTGGAGGGTCCCTGCTGTGCCTGCTGGGCACTGTGCACATGTGTATGGTAGGAACAGACAGGGACCAGTCTCATGCAGTTCAGACACCGCAGCCCTGCAAGTCGGAGACTATGACCTTTTGGAGGTGCATTCCCAATTAGCATATGAACCTCCTGCAGCGAGCATCGTTCTAGCACACAACGGGAGGTTAATAAATGCATGTTGTCAGTGAAGGAAGGAAGGAAGGAATGACCTAGATTTGAATTCACACCCCTGCACGTGAGGGCATTTTCTCTCCAAGCCTTGGTTTCCTAATCTGTACAACACCAACGATAATCCCTGCCCCTGCTTGTGGGATCCAGGGCATGACAAGGAGCAACTCCTCCCTCACCTGGAAAAAGGGGAAGGGGGGCAAGGGTTTTCACATTTTGAGGTTCATCAAACACTTGCTGTAGATGACTGAGATATGTTCTATACTCTCCAAATTGATATTGTCATTTGAGAAATAGAAAATGTTTTCTGCCATGTGTTCTAAGTTTACTTGACTCACTAAAAATGATATTGGAGAAATACTACAAATTCAGCATGAAATACACACAGGGATCGTTCTCCCTAACTCTTCCCCCAATCCTGCCTTTTCCTGGCAAATAGCTTGTGCTCTTTGTTTCTGAAGAAACTGAGTTAGATAAACTCTAAGATCTCTTCCCTTTTAAAACAGATTTTAACTAGAATTTTTTACAGGAACATCATGAGTCCAACTTTTTTAAAGAAACTGTGATATGCTGCCACCTGTTGGTGATGCATTAAATTATTTTAAATTGTAAGCAAAACTAAAGTTAAGCATTTAAATATTAACTACGACATAATGAATTTGCACACATATTTACAGTAGTATGTCATTGCAGTGCCAAGGGCAAGAGGTGTCGTCCCAAAAGGTAAATAGTAGTGGACACTTAGGAACCATGATTCAGGGCTAAGCCCTATATGAATTCTCACACTTAATTCTCATAGCCGTCAGCTCTTTGATTATCTCCACTTTACTAATGAGGAAACTGATAGTCAATGAGGTGACGACTTGTCCCAGGTCACAAGGGTGGTAGTAGCAGAGACAGAGCTCAAGCCCAATTCTTGCTGATGTACAATGATGCTCCCAGCAGAGTGTATCCTACAGTGACGATTTTCTTGCTTCTGATTTTGAAAAGCGCTTAAAGTCTTTGAATAAATTTCTTCAATTACAAAGAATAGCATAACTAGAAATCACATTATTAAAATGAAATTAATGTTAACATTCTGTACATATCTATCCAGGCTGTCCTCCCACCTCCACTCAGGGATGGGGTCTCACTATGTTGCCCTGGTTGGATCTCAACTCCTGGACTCCAGTGATCCTCTCACCATGGGCATGTGCCACCACGCCCAGGTTCATTGTGATCGTCTGTTTCTTCTTTTCGACTGTTATCTTCATGATAATATCTTCTTTAAAAAATCTCATCCAGGCACAAATTAAGCATTTACTAAGTTTCATTTGATTAATGAACAAGTGGAGAAATGAATGAATGAAAAAAAGGAGACTAGTCATAGTGGCTCACACCTGTAATCCTAGCACTTTAGGAGGCCAGGGTGGAAGAACTGGTGAGGCAAGAATTTTGAGGGCAGCATGAGCAACATAACAAAAAATAGAAAAAATAGCTGAGTGTGGTGGCACCTTCCTGTAGTCAAAGCTACTACAGAGGATGAGGCAGGAGGATCACGTGGGCCTGAGAGTTTGGGATTGCAGTGAAGCTATGATGATACCACTGCACTTCAGCCTGGGTAACAGAAAGAAACCCTGTCTCCAAAAAAAAATTTTTTTTAAATATGGCTTCCCAAGAACAGTTCAAATAATGCCAATGGCTTGCTCAAAAACTTTCAGTATATCTCTAAATAATTGCTTCAGTAATTTTTTTTTTTAGAGACAGAGTATCACTTTATTGCCCTCAGTAGAGTACTGTGGTGTCACAGCTCACAGCAACCTCCAACTCCTGGGCTTAGGTGATTCTCTTGCTTCACCCTCCCAAGTAGCTGGGACTACAGGCCCCTGCCACGATGCCCAGCTATTTTTTTGTTGCAGTTTGTCTGGGGTCGGGTTTAAACCTGCCACCCTCAGTACCTGAGGCCTGTGCTCTTTGTAAAATAAATTTACTGATACTCTCTCTTTGCTTTCTTCCCCAATTCCACCCCCTTCCTCTCCTCCTGAGAGACACCTAAAATCAAGACTTTTGTGTGACATTTTGAATGCATGAATTCATATACTGCCTACATAGACAAGCATCTATAGCAATAAATAGAATGTTTTGGGTATGTTTAAAATTTTTATATAAATGGTATCCCATTGTTTGCATTTTTCTGCTTTTTTCACTCTACCTTGTTTGTACATGTAGACCTAGTTCATTCTTTTAATTGCTATGCAGATTCAATTTGATAAATATGCTACATTTTAATTTTCAAATTCTATTTTATTTTGAATGAGTAATTCATTTACACGGTTCAGAAATGAAGATTATATAAAATTGTACATATTTGAGGTCTTGTTATACCCTGCTCCTGTCTACTGTATTTCTATACCTGTCACTGATAAGTTTCTTGTGCACCTTCCAGCAGTTCATTATGCAAATACACAGTCGCGTTCTTACTTTCAACTCCTTTATTTTATAAAACATGTCATATTATATTCACCCTCTTGCATTGTGCTTTTTTTTAACTTAAAAATATATCCCAGAATCACTATAAAATTGTGGGTTCTCACTTGTATGGGAGGTGAGGGACCAAAGTTCCCTCAAATATGGAACTTATGGGGGGAATTGATAGCAAGACTTCAACTGGGAATGGCTGTGTACTTGCCTTGAGAGCCTCAGCATTGGCTCACATGGCCAATCTTGTCATAGGAGAAAGGAGTTTCCAGTTTTCAAACGGAGCAATGGCACAACTCACCTCCATGGACCAGAGAACTTTGGCATTTTCCCAGGCTGTTGATTTTGAGAAACATTATGCAAAGCAAGGAAAGGGACTTGGAATAGTTGCAAAAAAGGTCATATAGAAATCAGTTATATCCACATTTACTAATAGATGGAAGCAGTTTTGACAGCAGGCTTTCAAAGCTCATCCCATAAGCCTAAAAATAACAACCAGAAGACTGACTTCTGTCAAAGACCTTATGCTCCAAAAAAAAGATATTTATATAAGTCCACCAATTAGCCAATGAACAATGAATCAAAATCATGTTTGAGAACTGGAAAAAGAGTATCCTTAAACCTACAATGAACAGGAAAGATTTAATTGGTGCAGCGAATTGTTGTCTCTTGGATGAAGTGACTGCAGACAATCTTGCTAAGCTCATGTTTCTGTGAATATCATCTATGTGTTTAGCAGCAAAACAGAAAGAAGCTCAACAATAGGGATGATATAAAAACTTGCCCAGTGAACAGGTAGTCTGATGGTACGACCTCCCATCAGCTTGTTAGAGCTTTATGATTCCTGGCTAATTGCTTTTCTTGTCTTTTGTTTGTTTTTATCCTAACTTTAATATTGTAGTTTCCTAATTTTCTTCTTCTTTTTTACGTTACTTTGCGGCAAATCTGATGCACTTTCCTAGAATAGTAAAGAACTACAAAGGAACTCCCAGAAACAGAGCATAATGGTGGTCACCAGAGGCTTGGAGGTGGGGGAAAGGAAGAGCCATCAGTCAAAGAGTACAAACTTACAGTTGTAAGATGAAAAAGTTCTGGAGCTCTAACATACAGTATAGTGACTATAGTCAGTAATAATGTGCTGTATACTTTAAATGTACTAAATATCTCAAGTGGTCTCACCACACACACACACAAAGATAACTATGTGATGTGATGGATTTGTTAATTAGCTTGATTATAGTAATCATTTCACAATATATCAAAACTTCATGTTATATACCTTAAATATATGTAATTTTATTTGTCAATCATACATCTATAAAACTGGGGCAAAATTCAAAGCCTTATTTTATTATTTTTTTTTTTTGAGACAGAACCTCAAGCTATTGCCCTGGGTAGAGTGCCGTGGCGTCACAACTCAGAGCAACTTCCAACTCCTGGGTTTAAGTGATTCTCTGGCCTCAGCCTTCCGAGTAGCTGGGTCTACTGGCACCTGCCACAACACCTGGCTATATTTTGGTTGTAGTTATTGTTGGAAGGCCTGGGCCGGATTCAAACCCTCCAGCTCTGGTGTATGTGGCAGGCACCTTAGCCGCTTGAGCTACAGGTGCCACCCAGCCTCATTTTTTTTTTAATAAGGAACTTTAGAAACTAAATCCTGAATGCAGAGAAGGTTATGTTAACCAGTTTGATGAAAGTGTTTCAAATTGTATATAAAAACTAGCACATTGTACCCCATAATTGCATTAATGTACACAGCTATGATTTAATTAAAAAAATAATAATAAAAAGAAACTAAATCTTGAGATCTAGGAATAAAGTGCTTTTTAAAACCAAAGGGGAAAAAACTCTAAAGAAATTTTAAGTTCTGTTTACCTGACTGAGCAACTCTGTGTTAGTCTAAAGTCCACACTGAATCCAAAAAAATCAAATAAAACAATCAAAAACCCCAACAATAGACCTTAGAGGTATTTCCAAATGAGTTCAGAGTTTGCTCATTCGGGGTTTTTTGCTCATTTTGAACAGCTACATAGTATTCCATTTGTGCAGAGTTACCATAGTACGTTTAATCATTTCTCTATCGAAATAATGCTTTCATGGGCAATCCTGTACACTCATAATTTCATACACTTGCAAGTAGCTCTTTAGGATAAGTTTCCAGAGACGGGACTGCTGGGTCAAAGGGTAAACGTATTTGTAATTGTATTAGACATTGCCAAATTACCCCTGCAAGAGGTTATCATTTGACATTCCATCAGCACAGGTGAAGAGCAACTTGTTTCCACAAGCATCTCCGACAGAAAGCGCCCTTGAACAACTGGATTCTAGCCCATCTGATGAGGGAGAGAGAGTATCTCAGTATAGCTCTTATTTGCATTTCTCTTATTACAAATGAGGAGTGAAGAGAAGCATCTTTTTACATTTACCTCCTTCCTTTCTTTCTTTTTTCTTTTTTCTTTTTGCAGATTTTGGCCAGGGCTGGGCTTGAACCCACCACCTCCGGCATATGGGGCTGGCGCCCTACTCCTTTGAGCCACAGGCGCTGCCCCTCCTTCCTTTCTTTTTTATCTCTTTATTTTGGAAGTCTATACTTTTCCCATTTTTATTTTTTTGCGTGTGATGTTTCACTCCATCTTAATTTCTGGCAGTTTTTTACACAGTAAGTTGATTAGTGGAGTGATTAATCATTTCTGTCTGTAATATGAGTTGCAAATGTACTTTCCAATTTATCATTTGTCTTTGGTCTTTGATTATGGTTTCTTTTACTTGAAGAAGTCTTAGACTTTCTTTTGAGATAGGATCTTAGTACTCTGTTACCCAGGCGTCATCATAGCTCACTACACCCTCAAACTCCTGGGCTCAAGTGATTGTCCTGCCTTTGGCTCCTGGGTTGCTGGGACTATAGGCATATGCCGCCATGCCTGCCTAATTTTTGTTTTTCAAAATTTCTGTAGAGACAGAGTCTTTCTATGTTACTTGGGCTGCTCTTGAACTCCTGGCCTCAAGTGATCCATCTGCCTAGGCCTCCCAAAGTGCTAGGATAAATTGTTATATAGTCAAATGTATCAGCCTTTTTAATGGCACCTAAATTTGAGTCATAGTTAGACTTCCCCAAGGCCAAGGATATAAAGAATTTTACCCTTGTTTTTCTCTAGTACATTTATGAAGGACCCGATTTTCTTTTTTCCAAATGACTACTGAGTTGTATAGCACTATTTACAAAAGTACTTTTACTCAAAACAATGAAAATGTCACCTTTATCATTCAGAGAATTCCTATACATTCCTAGGCCCTCTTCTAGATTTTTCCATCATATTCTGTTGGCCCATTGTCTTGCCGCATACTTTCAAGTATTGATACTTCATAGCATGTTTAACATCAGATAGGAATAGCTTCCTCTGACTTTCTTTCTTAGAGTTTTCTTGGAGACTTTTGCCTATTTACTTTTTTTTTCATATTAACTTCAGGTCTAGCTTGCCTAAATTTAAAAAAATGACTGGTATTTTTATTGAGATCAGGTTTAATTAATATATGAAGTTATTATTTTATGATGTTCAAATAATCTTCCCTTTGCCAATAAGAACCATGTTAAGTAGGCTCTTGAGTTCTTTTGAAATAAAAAAAATAGGTTATAAAAAATTTCAAATGTACACAAAAATGGAGAGAATTGAACCCTACATTCCCCCCATATACACACCACCCAGCTTTAATGATTATCAACTAACAGCCAGTCTTGTATCATCTAGACCTCCACTGCTCCCCAGCTATAGATTATTTTTAGGCAAATCCCAGCTATAAGGTTATTTAATTCAACAATATTACAGTAGATAGTAAATTCTAAGTACTCTTTTCAAAAATAGTCACAGTATCACTTTCACACTAAAAAATAGTAATTCCTTAGTATCATTAAATATCCAGTCATTTCCCTCAGGGGTTTTACAGATGAGGTCCCTAACTTCATTTAGTTGATATGACCCTTAAATCTCTTAATCTATAGCCTAGTATATCCCCCTCTGTCTCTATCTCTTTTTTTTCTTCTTGTGGTTCGTTTGCTGACTAAACGGTCATTTTTCAGTTTCTCGCAGTCTGGTTTTGTTGACAGTATCCATGTGCTATCTTGTTTACCATACTTTCCTCTGTCCCTACAGTTTTTAAAAACCTCTGATACCTGGAGGTTTAATGAGATTCTAGTTTGAAATCCTTCATCAGAGGGAGAGGTGTGTACTTCCATCAGGAGAAAATATTTGTCCTTTTTTAAAGTACTTTTTAAATTTCAAAATATTAAGGGGATATAAATGTTCTTGTTACATGGATAGCTTTTCAATGCTTTAATCAAGGCTGTAAGTGTGCCCATCACCTGAGTCACCTGAGTACTGTTCTTTGTATCTGTTAGGGAGGTTTTGTTTTTTTTCTTGAGACAGCTCCTCAAGCTGTCACCCTGGATAGAGTGCAATGGCATCACAGCTCACAGCAACCTCCAATTCCTGGGCTCAAGTGACTCTCCTGCCTCCGCCTCCCAAGTAGCTGGGACTACAGGCGCCCGCCACAACGCCTGGCCATTTTTTGGTTGCAGCCGTCATTGTTGTTTGGCGGCCCGGGCTGGATTCGAACCCGCCAGCTCAGGTGTACGTGGCTGATGCCTTAGCCCGTTGAGCCACAGGTGCCGAGCCTGTTAGGGAGGTTTTTACCCTTCCTTTCCAACCTACTTGCTTGTTTTTTGAGTGTTACAAAAAAAGACATTGGTACATTCAATATTGTATTAATAGTTTGCAGGAAGGCGATATTCTAATTTTATGAATCTTTTATTAGCCAGGATACGTCTATAAAGAGAAGAATTTCTTTCATCAACTATTTGTCCTGAGCTACAGTTCATGTAAGAAAGATAGGTCAAACGTCTTTATTTACTGATTTTCAGAAAGAATAGCTGGTTCTCTTGTAACCTCCACAAATGTTTTTTAGTTTGAATAACAATATAAACTCTTGGATTTAATGATATTTGATGTGCCCACTCCGTGGTAGTTGTCATTTTTACTGATGCCCAAGTCGTCCCATTTTTGGCCAGTGGAAGCCTCTTCAGTCTGGCTCTTGAGTCTTTTTGACAGGACTCTAGTAATCTTTGGTAAATTTTTAATCTCCTTCCTTTCTTGAACACTCACATATCAAAGTGTACACTTTTTTCTGTCTTAGTTTTTGTCTTTTGATGGTATATTCTAGAAATCACTCCACATTAGTATACAGAGATTTTCCTCATTCCTTTGCGCAGGTACCTAAGATTCTACTACATGGATGCACCCCAGCTTATTCACTGGTACCCTACTGATGAATATTTGCACTGTGCCCAGTCTTTTGCTATTACAAACAGTGCTGTAATAAATAATCTTGTGTGTATATCTTTTCATATTTTTGCCAGTAAGCCTTTGAGATAAATTCTTGAAAGTTGTATTTCCAGGTCAAAGAACATTTCTATATGTAATTTTGCTACATATTGCTAAATTCATCTGCATTTTTGCATTCCTATCAACAGTATATGAAAGTGCCTGTTAACCACAGCCTGATAACAAAATATATTTGTCAGAATTGGGTTTTGCCAATCTGATAGGTGGAAAATGAGATTTTTATTTTGAGACAAGTTCAGCATATTTTCTAACATCTTTGCTGTTTTTTTTTTCTGTGAACCATGTACTCAATTATCTCCTGTTCGTTTTTCTCTATGATTCCTGGTCTTTTTCTTTTCTATTTTTAGGAATTCTTTACATATTAAGAACACTAACCCTTTGTGATCTAAGTTGCAGATAAAATGAGATCTTATTGGAGGACTCTAATCGAATATGACCGATGTCTTTATAAGAAGAGGAGATTTGGACACAGACACAGGTGAAGGACCTTGTGAAAACAGAGAGAAGACAGGTATTTACAACCAAGGAGAAAGAAACTAACCTTGCTGATCTCTTGATTTCAGACTTGTAGCAACCAAAATCAGGAGAAAATAAACTTCAGTTGTTTAAGCCAACCCAGTCTCTGGTACTTTGCTATGGTAGCCCTAGAAAATGAACACACGAGTCTTTAAAAGTCTTATCAGATTTATCAGTCTTTTCCCTTATTGCTTCTAAATTTTGAAGCATAGTTAAGAAATATCTCCCACTCCCAATAGAGAAGCTCATTTTTGTTTTCTTTTAGTATTTGCATTGTTTCATTTCCCTCCCTCCACAACTTTTTTTTTTTTTTTTTTGAGACAGAGCCTCAAGCCGTCACCCTGGGTAGAGTGCTGTGGCATCACAGCTCACAGAAACCTCCAATTCCTGGGCTCAAGCGAGTGTCTTGCCTCTGCCTCCCAAGTAGCTGGGACTACAGGCGCCCGCCACAAAGCCTGGCCATTTTTGGTTGCAGCCGTCATTGTTGTTTGGCGGGCCCGGGCTGGATTCAAACCTGCCAGCTCAGGTGTACGTGGCTGGCGCTTTAGCCCGTTGAGCCACAGGTGCCAAGCCCACAACTTTTTTAATTTGAAAAAAAGTTGTAGATTAACAAACAAATTACAAGGATCGCGTTCCTGTGTACCCCTCGTCCAGTTCACCCGATGGTTAACATTGTATATCTCCATGAAAGATTCGTGAAAACTGAGGAACCATCACTGACAATGACCGTTAAGTCCACATCTTATCTGGATTTCACTAGGTGTTTTCCAATGTTATTTTTCTGTTTTAGGATCCCATCCAAGATACCACATTATGTTTACTTGTCATGTCTCCTCAGGTGCCTGCAGTTTGCAACAGTTTATCAGGTTTTCCTTTTTTGCGATGACATGCACGCTTTATAGGAGTACTGGTCATTTATTTGATAAAATATCCCTCCATTGGGGTCTAGTATTTTTCTCACGTACAGACTTGAGACTTGGGTTACTGAACAATCACAGAAGGAGAGTGCCATTCTCTTCACATTATATCAAGACTACATGATATTAACATGACTTGCCATTGATGACGTTAATTTTGATCACCCGGTTAAGGTGCAATTGGCCAGGTTCCTCCACCACAAAGTTATACTTTTCCTACCCTTTTAATACCCTATTCTTTGGAAGCCCAGCACTCATTCAAAGGTGGGAAGAGAATGGACTCCTCTCCTTCTTTAAATTTTAAGTTACTATGGGTACATAATGGTTTTATATCTCCATATGGTGTGCATGTGATATTTTGATGCAGGCAAACAATGTGGAGCAAATTAGGATACCAGGGGTGCCCATTATCTCAGCTATTTACCATTTCTTTGTGTGAGGTACATTCCCATTCCACTCTTTCACTCTTAGTTTAAAGTATACTTTGGCTTATCGTTGTTCATAGCCACTTTATTGTGCTATCGAGTATTGTTCATTCTATCTAATTTTTTGTGCCTGTTAACCATCCCCCCTCCCAGCTATGCTTCCCAGTCTCTACTAACAATTGATCTTCTCTGTCTCCATCAGATCAATTGTTTTTAATATTTAGCTCCCACCTATGAGTGAGAACATGTGAGTTTTTATTTTCCTATGCCAGGCTTATTTCACTTAATATCATGTTCTCTATTTCATCCATGTTGTGGCCGGATTTTTCTTTTTTGTGGCTATATAATATTGCACTGTGTATGTGTACCAAATTTCTTTATCCACTCACTGGATTAGGTGATTTCTTATCTTGACTATCGTGAATAGTGCTGCAATAAATATGGGAGTGCAGATGTCTTTCCATTATGCTGAATTCTCATCTTTTGGATACCCAGCAGGGGGATTGCTGGGTCATAATGCAGTTCTATTTTTAAAGGAACCTCATACTGTTTCCCATGGTGGTTGCATTAATTTACATTCCTACCAGTGGTGTACAAGGCTTTCCCTTTCTCCACATCCTTGCCAGCATTTTTTGATAAAAGCCATTTTAACTGGGGTGAGATGAAATCTCAATGTAGTTTTGATTTGCATTTCTCTGATGACTAAATGACATTGAACAATTTTTCAGGCTCCCTTCCTTGATGGAAAAGAACCATGTTTTGCCATGTGTAATGTATTCCCATGTATAATGTACACTTATGTATTTGGCCCTGACTTTGAGGAAAATGCCCTTAAGAAAGTGGCTGGCTCTCTCGAGGGAGAGACCCATCTAGGGGTCTAATGCTCCCCTGGTAAAAATGTAGATATTACCACCTTCCCACAGCTACACAGTCTGTGAAAACTGACCACCCACCCCCGTGCCCTTTTCCCTTCACTCCTATGTTGGGGGCTGTGGCCTAGAAGGCCATGTGCATGGTTGATGGGGTGAGATCTTAAGTCTCTCAGCCCATGGGCAGGCCAGATGGGGCCTTGGACCCTGCATGGGGCTCCCAGTTCTCTCCTCACAGCTGGGCCTCAGGGCTTGGCCCTTGCCCCACACAGGCACCCTGCCCACCACATTGCTCTGTGGAGGCCACTTCAGCCTTCTCCCAATAGATCCTGGATAGTCCTTTGATAGTATTTGTTTATGAAACTACATATTTAAAATCTAAGATGATGTGGGTTATTGTTAGAATCTGGAACTTCATTGGCAAATTATTTCAAGAATTTTCCTACAATCACTATTTGTGTAAACAAATGCACTTTGAATATAATCATGTTGCTGTAATTTAGTCAAATTATTTCTCTATCTACAAGACAAATAAAGATGGTCCTCTTGATATTATATTTTGGAGTATGCATTTAAAAACTGTCAGTAACAACTGTCAGGTGTGAGTTCATCAGTGTTCATTTTGATTCTTGAGCTTTGGTTAATAAACCTTTCCTTCTTGAGTGCCACTTCATGTTTTATTTTTAGCTAAATAGGTCATACAGCTCTAAAACCCATTATTTGTGGAAATTAGCATTAAAATAAAAATCCAGGCCAATACATATGTAAATCATGGTTGTCCTACATTGGGGTAAGTTACCAATTCTACCTTCAGATGCAATAACTAATGTAACAATCAAGTTTACCTTAATGGCAACAAATCAGTATGTGCTATTAATTAACAAATTTATTTATTTAGACACAGTTTCACTTCGTTGCCCTGGGTAGAGTGCCATGGGATTATCTTAGCTCACAGCAACCTCAAACTCTCAGGCTCAAGCGATCCTCTTGCCTCATCCTGCCAAGTAGCTGAGACTACAGGTGCCTGCCGTGACACCTGGTTAATTTTTCTATTTTTAGTAGAGATGGGGTCTCACCCTTGCTCAGGCTGACCTCCAACTCCTGAGCTCAAGGGATCTACCCTCCATATCCTCCCAGAGTGCTAGGATTCCAGGCATGAGCCACTGCATCTGGCCTATACTTGTAATTTCACAAGATCGACTTGTTTGCTTTTTGTGTATTATACTTGAAAACTTTTTTAAAAAAGCATTTTCGTATCTTAAAACAAGCTCCCCCTTTTTCCTTTTCCCCTTCTCCCTGTTCTTTCCTCTTTCCTTCTCTTTGGGAACAATTCAGTCCAAGGCCATTAAAAGGAACTGGCAAGGTAGCTTCCACGGTGAGGTAGGAAGACAGGGTTGAGGGAAGACACCCATGTGGGGTGGGGGCGCAATGGCGTTTCATCACCCATGTAGAGTGAAGAAGATGTTTGAGTAGGAGGGTGGTGTTAGGGAAGAGCTCATGGCACAGGGATTCTCCAATTCCTCACACAGAGATAAGGATATACAAGGTGGACATAAAGTCCATGTGCAATTTAACATAGCAAATTGCACATGAACTTTATGGACACCTTGTATAAAAGTTAAAAAAAAATGTTTCTTTTGTCTTTTTAGAAGGAGAGTGAGAGCGTGAGAGAGGAAAGAGAGGGAGAAAAAGAGAGCAGGGAGATGGTGTGGCACCCCAAAGAAAGAGAAGAGAGGTGCCAGCAGATAAGCTAAGGCTCCATGGCTTACCCTTTTACAGGGGCAAAGAGAAAGTCACTCCAGCTAGTTATGTCTATACCTAGAATGTCACCTTCAAACTAAGGTTTAATCTATTCAAGACAGCAGAAACCTTGAGAGAAGGAGAAGGGGCATGATTAAGGCAACTCACCCGAGATCAACTGAGCCAGGGAGAGGAAGGCAACATTTCTCCCTGACAGACATATTCCTGTTCGTTGTCACTCCTATAATCTATCCGTCTAAGAAGCAACTGGTACTGGGACTACTGGTATATTTCAAAACTATTAACTAGCACAGAGGCTCTGGAAAGCTAATTATTCTCTTGGCAAATAAACTACTAGACCCATCCATATAAGGATGTGCCCTGAAAGTAAGGAAGGAAAGTGGGTCAAGCAGTTACATACAAATTTTAACTTGGCAGTTTTAGATCTAGGGAGAGATTAATGGCGGCTCCTTCACATTCTGATAAAGGAATGGTGGCTATTTCCCTTACTGTCAATGTGAATATAGAGGACAGATTTCAGAAGGTACCTCTGAACAGGTTTTCTTCCTCTTAGAATTCATTTGCCTTTACAAAGTGTTTGATATGTTTTCAAGTTACAAGAAATTCATACACTTCGTACATGCTGTTTACTGAGTACTATTTTTGTTTTTTGGTTTTTTTTCAAAGACAGGGTCTTGCTCTGTCACTCAGGCCAAAGTGCAGTGGCCTTAGCTCACTATATCCTCAATCTACTGGGGTCAAGTGATCTTCCCAACCAAACCAAGGTCTGGCTGAATAAATATTAGTTTTCACATGTTCCCACCTCAGCCTCCCAAATGCTAGGATTACAGGTGTGAGTCACCACATCTAGCCCAAGACTTTATTTAAGGTGAAATATATTCTTAGGCTTTTCTTCACCTGTAACAGAGGGACCATGCCCCTCAGAATGCATTCAGCATTGCTAAGCCATGGGGTGGGTAACAGTTCTCAACCTCAGGCCAAACTGAAAGGCTTTCTTACTGTAGTTCACACAAATCCCAAATGGTAGTGTTTTCTGGGGTCATGTGGAAAATGCTAACTCAGTAAACCTCCCTTCTTATGGTAAAAATACCCATGTTCTTTTAAGCCAGCTATTGCTGATGACAATAAAGACCCTATGTCCCAGTTTTGGGCTGCTCTACTCTCTACCTTTTTTAAAGCTCCACCTTTTCCATATTCACCAATCCCCATATAACTCTTTACCATTGATTAGGGTTATGCTGGATGCGTTCTGCCACCATTTGGGGTGCTCTGGCCCAAGATGAAGGAGAAGAAGTTTATTACCAGTTCCCTTGTTGGTGGGTTTCTTTTCTTTCTTTTTTTTTTAAGAGATGGAGTCTTGGTATGCTGCCTCGGCTGTACTTGAACTCCTGGGCTCAAGCAATCATCCTGCCTCAACCTCCTAAGTAGCTGGGACTACAGGCACATATACCTGGTTTTCCTCCCTGGTTCTAACATTTATACTTGATGCAGGTAGAAAAATTGTGATTGGTCCTCTGACAATTGTGCTTATAATAGTAGGCACTCTATACTTGTATTACAAGAAGACCAAAAATCACATCACAATAAACATATCTGTACCAGAATGTTTATTGCAGCCCAATTCATAATTGCTAAGTCTGGAAGAAGCCCAAGTGCCCACTGACCCACGAATGGATTAATCAATTGTGGTACATGTATACCTTGGGATACTATGCAGCCTTAAAGAAAGATGGAGACTTTACCTCTTTCGTGTTTACATGGATGGAGCTGGAACATATTCTTCTCAGCAAAGTATCTCAAGAATGGAAGAGGCTCGGCGCGCCTGTGGCTCAATGGGCTAAAGCGCCAGCCACGTACACCTGAGCTGGCGGTTTCGAATCTTGCCTGTGCCCGCCAAACAACAATGACGGCTGCAACCAAAAAATGGCCGGGCATTGTGGCAGGCGCCTGTAGTCCCAGCTACTTGGGAGGCAGAGGCAGGAGACTCACTTGAGCCCACGAATTAGAGGTTGCTGTGAGCTGTGATGCTACAGCATTGTATCCAGGGTGACAGCTTGTGGCTCTGTCTCAAAAAAAAAAAAAAAAAAAAAAAGAATGGAAGAAAAAGTATCCAATGTACTCAGCCCTACTATGAAGCTTATCTATAGCTTTCATATGAAGGCTAAAACCCAGTTATAGCACAAGAAATGGGGAATGGGGCAAGGGAGGGGTGGGGAGGGGGGAGGATGGGTGGAGGGAGGGTGATTGGTAGGATCACACTTACGGTGCATCTTAGAAGGGTACAAGTGAAAATTACTAAATGTAGAATATAAATGTCTTCATATAATGATTAAAAGGCCATGAAGGCTATGTTAAATAGTTCAATGAAAATATTTCAGATTGTATATGAAGTCAGCATGATTGCACCAATGTACACAATTATGATTTAATTAAAAAAATTTCATGTAAAAAATGTCATTTCTGGAATGTCCTAATGTTGAATTATATTATTATTTTAGATTTTTTAAGTAAGATGAGAAGTTTATAATCATTTGTTTGGAGCCTAATACATCCCAAGTGTGTGTGTGTGTATAAATTTGTATCTGATGGTATGTATCTCTTTTTTCCCAAAAAATTATTCCCATGCACATATCTCTTTTTTCCCAAAAAATTGTTTTGCTGTCTCTGTAAAGTCAAAAATTAATAATATTTGATCTATGTGATTTGTTTCAGTTGTGATTCTTGTTCTCACAGTAGTGAAACTCAGGTTAGCTGCACTTTCTCTCTAGCAAGTTTGTGTAAGACAGTGTATGTGTGTGTGTGTGAATTTGTACATGAAGTATCACAAAGCAAAACAGAGAATAAAGCTACGGCAGTTTATTCAAGTCAGAAATTAATCAGTGGGCAATTCAAGAAAATATTTATTTTTACCTAAATTGTATAAATCCAACTGTGTAAATGAGGCCACAGAATACCTTGTTTGAATATCAACATAATTATGTCTTTATTTTTTCTTTCCTTATGGATTCCTACAACTGTTTCATTTAAAATAACTCATAGGGCTGGGCCCACAGGTTCAAGACCAGTCTTAGCTAGAGCAAGACCTCACCTCTAAAAATAGCCGGTTGTGGTAGACACCTGTAGTCCCAGCATTGGGAGACTCAGGCAAGAGACTCATTTGAGCACATGAGTTTGAGGTTGCTGTGAGCTATGATGCCACATACCAAGTGTGACAAAATGAGACTCTGTCTCAAAAAATAAATAAATAAATAAAATAAAATAACCTAACTCATATGTTTAAAGATCTGTATCACTTTCCCAGGGTATTTTAAAGAAAGACTATAATTTTTCAGCTACAATAAATATCTCTGCATCATAATAATTTTAGGAAAAGGAAACATTTTAAAGGTGCTGGTATATCCAGATTTTTTCTAACATATGCAGTAATCAAATATATTCAAAGACACTCATATATATATATATAAAATATTGGTATATACTATTACATTCATATTTATAATTTTGTAATGCAAATACCTCCATAATGTAGCCTAAAGAAAAGCATGCTTTGATGTCAGTATTAGAGATGTCTTTAGAATTAGAGTTATTCTTGCTCCTGTATAGAAAAAGAAGAATCTGTTAAAACAAATTATCTCATGCACATAGCTATGCTTGGTTAGATATAACGCATTTATACACAGAAAATGCTTTTCATTTAACAATACCAGAGAAGCTACAATCCTCAAAGATCACCAAAACTGCAATGTGCTTTCAGCAAAAGTTAATCAATTCATTCATGAGGTAGCAGTTATTTAAAAATATACTTTCTTCTGGTGAAGACGTTTGGCTTAAAGCTGTTCATTTAGTAATAATGTCACTCATTTGAAACGTTTTTAAATGAAGAGATACATTTTTATTATTCTGATTAAGCTGGTCATTGTCTATCAGTTGAATCTGAATCACAGATATTCTAAGCTCAAAATGTGGTAAGTAGCATCAACATGACCTATCTTTAAACATTATTAAACATTCCCAAAGATAAAACGAAACAGAATGTAGTTATTTCATTCTCATTACCAGCTACAGCTTTTCAAGTGAAATCGCTTTTTTAGTGTCCTCTTTTACTTTAATGTTAGAGGACCTTAGGGGTCAACTTCTAGTATTTATATAAGGCAGGAATTCAAATAGCCAACTCAGAGAAAATCTGATTCCACTTTCTTTCGAAGACTCAATGCAAATTCCATCTGGATTCCTGAGAGACCTTGAGATTCACTTCACATTTCACTCGAAATGCAGTGCGTAGTGCAGCTCAAACACAGGACAGCCAAACCTCTGAGCATCTGAACTGTTCCCTAAGATTAAATGAGCCACTTACGGAGGTCAGAACGGTATTGTCATCTTCTCTGGAGAAGCTAGACAGACAATCCCAGTGTCTTTTAAAACTGATTTGCAGTTATGAGAAGAGGGTCGTTTGAACAGAAATAAACAGAAGCAACACTTTTGCTAAAGGAAAAAGTTATCACAAACTATAAACAAAATCGAGGTCAAGAAAATATCTGCTTGGAAGTTAATAAGCTAAGAGCTTAGATACTTTTTAAAATAGGTCAATAAAGGTGCAACTATTGAATGAAAGTTTTTTTTAATTTACATATGATTTAGTGGTATTAAATAGTTAACATAACTTTTTCTTACTCTCGTGGAAAATCTGTATGGGCCTAACAGATGCATATAATAGAGAAGGCATTTAATAATGATAAGCAAGGAAAGGAACAAAAAATCCTTTTTTTTGGACAGGACAAAATCATCTTCAATTATAGCAAGCTCATGAAGCTTTGAGAAGTAGTATGGTTTTACATCATGCTGATTTTATATGCATCATCATATAAAATGGTAAGTTAAGTTTTAAAATCTTCACTATCATAGGGTGTAGTAAAAAATTAGCAAAGCTGAAATATGCATTTATGAACTAAAGTGACTTCCAGACTTTGTCATATTAAAATACCCCAATGGGAATATTCTGAAAGTTGCAGGAAGAAATGGAAATCTCCACTAAAAAATACAATGTGAGCCATAAAAAATTCTGAGAATAAAGAATGCAAGTGCTGGGTTTTGACTCTCTTTAAAGGTATTCTAGGTCCCTGGTCTTGCATTAAATTATTGTTCATTACTTATATCTGCTCTGTGCCTACATAATATTAGCAAAAAAATTTATCAAAGTTAGGGTGATAATGCTAGGACTTAAAGAAATTTAAAAAATGAAATATATAAATATAATACAAGCAAGCAAGGTGTGTGTGTGTGTGTGTGAGACAATGTTCCATGATATTAAAGCAATAAATTTCAATAGGCATCTGTTTGCCTAGTTATGAAAACCATTTGTGATTACTCTGTGAAGTAAATAAATATCTTTCATGTAGCCTGACTCATGGACTAAAAAGCAAAAATATTCCAAAACACTGCACTTTCTTCCAGACAGATAAAGCTATTAAAACAGCTCAGTAAACCGAAAAATCTTATTGCTATTCTGAACCTTAATATTATTCACTAACTAGTCTTTTATGCATCACCAGGCTAATTTTCATTATTTTCACTAACTGTTATGTTGTTTGTGCCTTTGAACAAATAATTTACTATTTCTTCCTCAATGTGTAAGCGGCTGTCTGCCAGGACGCCCAGGTGTCTCTCCAGCACAATCCACCTTTACACAATCCAGTTAAAAACTCTTCTCTATTAAAGGCCTCCCACGATCAAATTGTCCCATTCCTGTTATCATTTTAAGACAATTAAAAATTTCAGAAATAATTTAGTAAATCTCCTCTTCTACATATTCTTGCCGTTAATCCAGTTTCTTTTTAAATATCAGAATAACCTGCAGACATACCAGATGCCCTATGTACACAGTAGACTCCAGAAAATCACAAGACCACTCAAAAGCCCTGGGTTGATCAATTCTGACGTGGAGTCATTTGAACAAAGTCACATATGACAAGGACGGAGTACGCTGTTCTGTGCTTTAAAAGTCCTAAAACATAAATGCTGCACTGATGCTTCCAAACGAGTCTGAATTTTTGGTTATCTTTATGTAGCTTAAATTAGAGTTACTTCATGATTTGTATTATTTCAAGTCCTCCGAAAAGTGTGCAGACATTTGCGTTTGTTTTTTTTTTTGAGACATAGTCTCATTCTGTTGCCCTGTGTAGAGTGCTCGGGCATCACAGCTCACAGCAACCTCAAACCCTTGGGCTCCAGTGATTCTCTTGCCTCAGTCTCCCAAGTAGCAGGGACTACTGGCCCTGCTAGTTTTCTGTTTTAGTGAAGATGGGGTCTCACTCTTGCTCAGGCTGGTCTCAAACTCCTGAGCTCACGTGATCCAAACACCTTGATCCCCCCAGAGTACTAGGATCATAGGCATAAACCACCACCCTCAGTGACATTTGCATTGTGAAATGCTCTAAATAAGTATTCTGACTCAGATACAGTTGATCGAGGCATTGGTAATGTCTGCATATGAAAAGATTAAAAGGATGGTCCTTGCAACATTTATCTGACTAGAGATTTCAATTTTTTCCATTTTCTATAAACTGTTCAATTTTAAAACATTCAATCTTAAGTTATATATAGATAGCCGGCCTTGAAACTTATAATATGTGCGAAAAAAATACACTGAAAACAAACTTCTGATAGCTCTAAGTATAAACACAGAATGATACAGAGCTTTCAACATCAGCTGAATCTTTCGTCCTGTGGTTGCCAATTTAATTTGGATGTAGACCTCCAATTGCTAAATATTAATGATCACTTGTGGTTTTGTCTATTATTTCTACCAAATCAGAAAGTAATTTAGTCTAATAAACATCACTATCAGTACCCTTGTTAAACATAAGTAGCAACTAATAAATTGACAGTTTTGGAAAGAAGTATCTACATCTTAAATCATTCCAACAATTATAGGTAAGAACCCAAGAAAGTCATTAATTTTTATGTCTAATCAAAAGGCATCAGTTGAATTTTCTCCCAGAACAGAATAAGAGCCTGCACAGATAACGTGTTTCATAGACCTTTCGTTTGGACCCGTCTGAGAATCATCCTCAACTCTTTTCCCCTCCACATCATGTCCCCTTGGTCACTAAGTCCTGTTGTTCGTAGGTCACAGATCCCTCTCTACCTCTCCACACCTCTGCATCCCACCTCCACTGTCCAGACCCTTATAACCTGTCTGGTCTGGATTCCTGTGGAGCCTCTGAAACAGATTCTGGCCCATAGACTCAATCTCTCCTCCACTTTCTTCATCACTACCTAAGATTACTTTTTAAATGTGTCTCCTTTATTCATCTCCCTGGTTTAAACAATTTACATGGCTTTCACAAATTGTAGGGAAATGTTCAAAATCCCTAACAAGATAAACGCAACTCTCCTCTCTCTGGTCCTCACTACTTTTATCTTGGGTCTGCCTCTATCCCCTGATCCCTTGACCCAGGCTGCCTGCCACCTCTCTCCCTGAAGGTAGGCTCTATACTCAACAAGCTTGATACTCTAGTACCATGCTCTGTTCCACTACTTGTTCTGTTTAAAACTTCCTCCCTGGGGACCCCCACCCACCCACCCAACATCCCATAGACGAATACCATCAGGAATCAATTCAGACATTGTCTTTTCTGAGAGTTCTTCCTTGGGCCGCCTTAGTCTACTAACTTCTGCCCTGTACCTATTCTTTTGCTTATTAATTCTAATCAGCTCTTCACTTTGCAGTTTTTGTCACTAACTGTAAAGGGCCCTTGTTTTTTCAGTTCTGTGTCCTTAGTGCCAAGCAGTGTAAACAGTGATTTGCACACAAAGTATGTTTCATATATGTTGGTTACAAGCATGATCAAACATCAGATCTCCAAAGCCTTTTTGCATCACTGTGGGCAAAGGTGGGTACAGATTTGGGCTGCAGTTACAGGTGGGGATGGGGAGAGTGAAGGATAAATAAAATTGAGTCTCAATAACTAAGAAATTTACAATCTTCACATAAACCTTTCATTACACATATGAGGTGTGAGGTCAGTCAACTGTCTCTCTCTGTCTCTCTGTCCAGAATAGACAACAGAGACGATAAAGGTGCTGGAAGAGCTTCTGCTGCTCATGAAGACAAGCCATTGACCTTGGAGAAGGGTAAAGAGAATAGGGCAGATAAGGGAAGCTTGTGAAAACAGCTACAAATTTTAAAATAGGTTAAAAGGGGTTTATTTATTTTTAAGAGATATTTGAGGATCTTTGCTAGTGAAAAGGGGAAGCCCAAGGGGAAAAGCAAGATTGAAGAAACAGGAGAGGGAGGGTATAACTGTTGAAGACCTTAAAGAAGTTGAAGAAATGAAAATCTAGAGCCCAGAAAAAGGGCTCAAGACCCCAGACTGCTCACAGGGAAATGGATCCAGACAGGGACTTAAACAAATGCCCCATTCACAGATTATTTTCCAACTTTGTAATTAAAAGTGTTTTGTAATAACATTTTTCTAATTTTATGTAAAAATACTTCAAAGTTTTAACATAATTATTTTTATTTAAAATTAATAGAATGTAGAGAAAGCTAATTTTTTATATCCTTTTATGCCAAAATTTAAATCATTATATTACTTTAATTAAATTTCAGGAAAAATGTCTCTAATAGTAAAAATACAGGAAATACGTTTACGGCACTGTTGAACTGATTTCCCCAATGGTATCAGCTGTGACTGGGGCCAACATTAGGTACTAAATTATCTTTGGCAGACAATCAGGGGACTATTTCCTTTGCCGAAATGCTAAGTTGCTAATTAACCTTCCATGGCTGCTTAGCCCAGTTACAGCCCTTTACTAATGACGATCATGGTCTTCATTTGACTTTGCGGCCACATCTCTCACATTTTCTCTTTACAGCATAAGCCTTGTGCCTTTTTCACTATTTGTGCCTTTACTGCATAACCAAGCGGCCAGCACTGTAGGCACCCAATGAATAGCTATTGAAAAAATGAATATCTAAATGTATTAATAATAAATTAATAAATGAATGAGGGAGTGAAAGAGTGAATGAATGAATGATTGTTAGGCCCCAATCCCTTCTGTTCAAATAAATGTTAGATTGGTCAGGGAGAATTCACAACATGCAGTGGAAGGCAAGTCCACAGCGGACTTCCAGCCGGACGATGGGCTGTCGGTGACAACATCGGTTCCTTTGGTATGTCTGGGACGTCACTCCCATCAGATTTCACTGTCGCCAGGTTTCCTAACAGGCACCAGAGGGAGTGAGGTTCTTCACGATTTTATACTTCATGCAGTTGCTTGGGGAAGAGACACTGAATAATCCAGAGAGTGAAATAAATACAATATTAAGTTTGCTCAGTTGGTTATTTAATTTTTTCACCCAGGTAACAGAAGTTTACAAATGAAAGGCAGCTAGGGCTACCTGAATAATAATTCTCAAATCTAGTGTTAGACCTCTTTGGAAAGTTTAACTTTCCAAAAAAGCCCCATAATACTTACATAGCCGCCAGAGGTTGTTCTAAGATAGAGCTAATTTGGGAGCAAAATCTGCATTTTCAACAAATTTCCCCTATATCAGTGGTTCTCAATCAAGGATAATTTTGCAGCTCTCACCCTCAGGGACATTTGGTAATATCTGGAGACATATTGGTTGTCACAATTAAGGGGATAGGGAGTGCTAGTGGCCTGGAGTAGATTGAAGCCAGGGATGCTTTATAACACCCTGCAGTGACAAAGTCCAGAGAAACTGCTAGTTGAGGGGGAAGGGGGGGGAGTAGTGTATGTGTCTCTAAGCTGTAAGACAGCAACACTATCTCGGCTTCGAGCATACTTATGATACAGATATGAGGGGGTAAGCACATCTTACATAGATTTAAATTAAACGAGTAGAATTCTAAAATGGTAATAAAAGAGATAAGCTCGCTTAATGGAAAATCCCTTTATCAGCAGTACTCTATCCTCCAGTGATACTGTATAATAAGAGGTTAGTGAATCACTAATTTACTTAGCCCTAACAACAGAGGCTAAGAGTCCATAGTTTTTGTAGATACCCTGCTAGGGGAAGATCAGCTTGGAATAACAACAACAAATGATATAGATGTTGATTCATTTACTCAACAAATATTCCTGTTAATATGCAATTATTAAGCATCTAATTGACATATATCAAAAAACATCTCAAACAGGATGCTTTCTTTATACAGTTAAGGATTATGCCTGTGTTCAGAGTAGGTCTCAATAAATACCTCCTGTTCATATTTTCTCCCATGTGTTAATTACAGTTTGACTGATTTCTACCCTGCTGGCATCTCACAACATGATTCATTAAAAAATACTATTGTCTACTTGCAGTAAGAGTAGAAATCTGTAAATGACTTTACTGAGCATTTTGAATATTTAAATATCAGAAAGTAATATGACACTTCTCTTTCGAGCTTTGAAAAACTTGCACTAATTAACCCTTTGTCTCCTTAAATTAAATTATCACTCCTTAGCACTCCAAGACAACTGCAAGCCTCCTTTTCTAAACCTGTAATATCAACACACAAGAATTACTCCTTTCACCAACTGTGGTTGATTTACCACTTAGCAGAACAAATTAAGAACTTATCGGTAATTATGAAAATAATTTCCCTCTTTTATTGAAATACTTTGCAGGCACTGCAGCTCAGCACATTATTATTCTGGGTGGCGTAGGTGTTATTGAAAGGCAGTGTGAAAATAAGAGCCCGAATTATGAATTCCTCCCATGAACACTGAATCACTTTGTGTTTTCCATGGCAAAAAAGAACTTA
Source organism: Perodicticus potto (assembly GCA_963574655.1). Classification (NCBI taxonomy): domain Eukaryota; kingdom Metazoa; phylum Chordata; class Mammalia; order Primates; family Lorisidae; genus Perodicticus; species Perodicticus potto. Next base: position 4,161 of record CAUYRH010101824.1, on the reverse strand, counting down.
TTTCTCTCTTGAAAAAATAAAAAAAGAAGAAGGAGGACATTTGAACTTTCAGAAACATGATAGATGGCTGTATAATACACATTGAACTAGATGACCTATCAGCTTTGAAATCAGTATTTTATTCTTCATTTATGTTTATCTATAAACTTAACTACTTTTTTGTGTGATAACATAGACAAGGACATAACCTATTGAAATGCATCATAAAATTAAAAATTTCATTCCATTTCAATACTGTAATTTCCACTGCCTACCCACTGTGCTTCAGGAACAGTGTAGATGCTGGGAAAGCTGGAGTGGGCTCAAATATCAAAAAGCCGAAGAAACCCAGGGGTTAGGAGAGGTTTGTTTCCCTGACAAAAATCAAGGCCAGTCAAAGCAATCTGTTAAATTTTACATGCTTGAAAGTACAGAAAACAGTTTTCAGTTTTCAGTAAAAACAAAGCTGGGGGTATCACCATACAGAGTTTAGGCTGTATTTGCAAGGCCATAGTGGTCAAGACAGCATGGTACTGGCACAAAAATAAAGACATAGATAGATGCTTGGAATCGTATAGAAAACCTGGAAATGAAACCAACATCTTTTCCTTCATTTATTTACTTACTTATTTATTTTTGTTTGTTTTTTTGCAGTTCGACTGGGGTCAGGGCCAGGCTTGAACCCGCCACCCTCAGTATATGGGGCTGGCACTCTACTCACTGAGCCACAGGTACCGCCCAGCTTTTCCTTCGTTTTTGAAAGTGATCACACATGACAGGAGCTGTGATCTCTGCTCGGGTGAGGCTGAAAATTCTATCGACACAGGAACTGTACTAAGCTGAGGCATGAAATGTCTTTTAATTATAGTGATTATTAAAAGGCTAGTTGCTCATCTAAGACACACACTCTTGGGGAATCTGGGCCTTTTTAAACAAAGGTATTGAATTTCATTCAGCTGCACCATAGACTAGTTGTGTATAAGTTATCTCCATTTCTTTCCACCTGTACCTTTTGTACAAAGAATTTGTTGTTACTTTATTAAGCCTGTCTTCATTTGTAGTAAGTAATCAGGCCTTTGTTAAGCCTGTCTTAATTTGTTTATGCCACTATGTACTCATCATAATTAAAATGAAAAAATAATCAAAAAATAAAAAAATACCTTAGACTGGGTGATTTATAAAGTAGAGAAATTTATTTCTGACTGTCTGGAGCTGAGAAGTCCAAGATCCAGTGTCTGGTGAGGGAGTCCTCTCCCCTCCCCCCATGGTGCCTTCTGTGTGACTTCACATGGCAGAAGGGTTAAAGAAGCTCTCCTGGGCCTGTGTTATAGGAGCAGAAATATCACAACCTAACCACCTCTCAGATGCCCCACCTCCCATCACTGTTGCATTGGGGACTACATTTCAACACATGAACTTGGAGGTGCCTAACACTCACACCACAGCACCAACATCGGTTCAGTATGTCCCAGCTGAACGGATAAGCATACATCCTTCTGAGTTTCACGTATTTACGGATCACAAGAGGTGGATGGTAACGACATTTAAGACAATGATGTTTAACTGTCTACCTTCTAAGTCTCTGCTATCTTGTTGTGAGACTTGAAGTTAATAAGAATGAAAGAAAACAGATTCCCTGTGTAGGCAGCAGATAGAGAGGGGGTCTAGGCCCTTCCTTTGACTTTCACCTTCAGTCTATGCTCAGCTGGTAAACTGTGAAGGATTTATATATGTGCACAATTCCAGAAAGGAAGCTGACCTATCCGAGACTTTGGTAAGTATTACCTTGTTGGAATGACACTACGTGGTACATTAATGCAATTATATTCCTATTAAAACAGCTTACACTGTACGCTAAACATCCCTCACATACCAGAGTGCATTTAAATTTGTTTTGGATCTTCTTGAATTCCTGTAGTTTCAGAGTCTGCTGAGCTGACTCAGCACATGGTTATCCACACATAGCAATTCTTGCATAGCTGCCACTGGCTAAAATGCACTTGGTAGAAGACTTTCTTCAAAGCCACTCTTCCGCTCTTATCTCTCTATTTCTTCTCTCAAAACAAACACAAAAACAAAATGAAAACTCAGCCAAACAAAAAACCTGGCACCGAGTTTCAAGTCCTTGGCTATATTTTCAAATATAGTTTCATAAAATAGAACTCCACTGTTAAAGATCATAACTATAACCTATTCATGATAAGAAATAGTAGCACTGACTTTGAGTCAGCCCACTGAGTATACCACCTTAGATAGTGCTGGCTTACTATGCTGGTAAAAGTTCAGGGCAAGGAATGTGGCCCAAATCATGCCAAAGCCCAGTTCTACCAGGAGCACCAAAGCGTAATTGTATATCACCACCAGTTCATACCTAAATGAGCTGCTTGGACCCAACAGAGAGAGTGGACAGAAAGCTTATTATATATAGGATGTCCATAGAGTTCATGTGAAATTTAAAATAGAAAAATATTTTACAACGAACTTTATAAACACCCTATATACCTTGTCTCAGTAATGAAGTATTTACTATTATATTGAAGATATTGATATATTTTTAAATATAGATTTCCAAAATACTTTTCTTTTTTAGACCATATTTATATATATTTTTAAATTCCTTCTTATGCTTTCATGCTTTGAAAAATATGTTATGTGAAATAATAATTCAGTTTGATTCTAAATACACGTAACTTTCAAAATAATGTTATTTAGTTTAACAACATAATTTTTAAAAATCTTTTAAGAAGGTCTCTTAGAATCATCCCAGGGACCATAAAAACAGTATAAATTGATCAGAAAAATACTGGATTAATTCCCAGTTTTGCTATTATTGACTTTTAAAACATTTGGTTTAAGTAAATACTTTGAAAACTGACTTCAATGATATTCCGCGGATAGGGAGAGAAGGGCAGAACATTCATCCCCCCTCAGTGTAGATGCTGATGAGAGTTTTCTGTGGTACCTGAAGTCTCTTGATCACTTCATCCAGGTAATGTTTTTACCTTTTCACTCTGGAAATCCTTCCCAAAGCGTATGGTACCTTTAAAAAACAACATTTCCTGATACCCTTGTTCAAGCAAGGGTTTAACAGTAGCTATCTTTCTCTGTTAGATTCTTCTACTAACCAGCCAGTGAACCAGACTACTTACGCCTTCTCCCAACCTGCCACTCTTCAGTCAGTGGGCCAAGTATTATTAGAGCACTTTTTGTACTGATTCTCATCACAGCCCCATGCGATAAGGCAATATTGTGAAAATTTCCATTTTTTCAGGAATTTGGAGCATAGGGTGATTAGAAATACTGGAGTTATTTTTATTGTCATACATTTTGATACTACTGATTAAGAAGATGAAGCTAATTTTCAGTTTTTTTACTCCAAATAGATAGGCAACTTTTAAGAACAGTTTGGGAGCTCCTAGCTCCTATAAGATTTTCACTAAACTTATGAAGTGAATATTGACCAAAACTATTCATTAAAAAAAATATTCTTTCCAAATCTTTTTTTTTTAATTTTTATTAAATCACAATTGTGTACATTGGTGCAATCATGGGGCACAATGTGCTGACTTTATATACAACCTGAAATATTTTCACTGAACTATTTAACATAGCCTTCATGGCCTTTTAATCACTATATGAAGACATTTATATTCTACCTTTAGTAATTTTCACTTGTACCCTTGTAAGATGCACCATAAGTGTGATCCCACCAATCACCCTCCCTCTACCCATCCTCCCCCCTCCCCTCCCCTCCCTTGTCCCTTTCCCCATTTCTTGTGCAAAACCAGAGATGCTGGCATGGATGCGGAGAAAAGGGAACACTTCTACATTGCTGGAGGGAATGCAAACTAATATATTCCTTTTGGAAGGATGTTTGGAGAATAATTAGAGATCTAAAAATAGATCTTCCATTCAATCCTATAATTCCTTTACTAGGTATATATCCAGAAGACCAAAAATCACATTACAATAAAGATATCTGTACTAGAATGTTTATTGCAGCCCAATTCATAATTGCTAAGTCGTGGAAGAAGCCCAAGTGTCCATTGACCCACGAATGGATTAATAAATTGTGGTACATGTATACCATGGAATATTATGCAGCCTTAAAGAAAGATGGAGACTAAAATCCAAATCTTTATTCATATTTGAAATAACTGACTATAAAAGCAGTAATCTATA
>CAUYRH010101816.1:0-55282 GCA_963574655.1 Perodicticus potto | reverse complement strand
CCTGCCCATGGACTTGCTGGGTGGCTCTTCAAGGAAAGGGTCAGCAAAGCCAACATTAACTTTGTCCCACTCTCTCTGGGTGACCTGCTTAAAATGTTATACATACCCAATTGACAAAGTTTTCTTTTCTTTTTTTTTTTTTTTCTTGAGACAGAATCTCCCTCAGTCGCCCTGGGTAGAGTGCCGTGGAGTCATAGCTCACAATGACTTCAAACTCCTGGTTTTAAGTCAGCGGTTCTCAACCTGGGGGTCGCGACCCCTTCGTAACAATGAAAATACATCCTGCATATCAGATATTTACGTTACGATCCATAACAGTAGCAACATTACAGTTATGAAGTAGCAGCGAAAATAATTTTATGGTTGGGGGTCACCACAACATGAGGACATGTTTTAAAGGGTCGCGGCATTAGGAAGGTTGAGAACCACTGGTTTAAGCGATCCTCCTGCCTCAGCCTCCCGAGTAGCTGGGATTACAGTCCCCCCCACCCACAACACATGGCTATTTTTAGAGTCAAGGTCTCACTCCTGTTCAGGGTGGTCTCGAAATTCTGAGCTCAAGCAATCCACCCGCCTTGGCCTCCCAGAGTGTTAGGATTACAGGCGTGAGCCACTGAGCCCAGCCAAGATGAGGTTTTCTGGCTCAGAACACAAATAGAAATTCTGCACTAAACACAGGCCCTTTATCTTTGAATTTATCCAAAAGTCTAAAATGTTCTGGCTCAAACGGATGATATTTACTGGAAAAGCAGTGAATTCTGGGATGTCAGGAATTGCTTTGAAGTTTCTCCTTCTAAGGAAAGGACAACTTTTTATATATCACCATGGCTTCTCCTGGGCACTTGCAGTTTGGAAAATAAGCTTACAAAAGGCTTTTGCTAACAAGCCACATGCACCATGGAGTTGAAAGTCTGCCTGTCTGCCCTGAAAACGTTTTGTCTGAGCAAACTACTTGGTGGGGAGGGGAGGGAGTAGATGAAGAGGTGGCTGGAGAGGAATAAACACAGCTGGTTTCAATATTACAAGCAAAGATAGGCATTTTGCTCTTTCTTGTGGTACCTGTCTTAGGAATCAGATCAAACACGTGATGGGCAACAGTAAGTCCTGGGCACGTGTGTGTGTGTACCCAGCACAGGCTGGGAAGGTGGGGGGAGGCCTGTGCTTCCCTTCATCACGCGCTGTGCTAATATCATCTCCCCCCAGGCCCTCGTGTCAGCACTCTTGGTTTTCACTAATTGTGAAAGTTCCTCTTTTTGCAGAAGGATCTGCGTCCTCCTTGCCTTGTAAAAGAAAATCATCCAGAATTTAAACTGCAACTATAAAAACCCCCTAGCAAACAAGAAGCAGCCTTTCTGATCTAAGTTATGGGAAAGTGGACTTTTATTTTCTATTTAAAGAAACGTGAGTCTTTGTAATGTATTAGCAATTCTAGCTAAAAAAATTGTTTGATATGGACTTGATTTCATAAAAGGAGGCAGGCCTCAACATACTCATCCATTTCTGCTCAGAAGCATCACTTTCAGTTTTTTTTTACTGTCTTTATTATTAAATCATAGCTGTGTATAATAGTGCAATCAAGGGGTACGATGTGCTGGTTTCATATACAATCTGAACTATTTTCATCAAACTGATTAACATAGCCTTCATGGCATTTTCTTAGTTATTGTATGAAGACATTTGTAGTCTGCATTTAGTAAGTTTCACCTGTACCCTTCTAAGATGCACCGTAGGTGTGCCCCACCAATTACCCTCCCTCCACCTATCCTCGCCCCTTCCCCCTCCCCTTTCCCCATATTCTTGGGTGATAGTTAGGTTATAGCCTTCATATGAAAGCTATATATTAGCTTCATAGTAGGGCTGGGTACATTGGATACTTTTTCTTCCATTCTTGAGATACTTTGCTAAGAAGAATATGTTCCAGCTGCATCCATGTAAACATGAAAGAGGTAAAGTCTCCATCTTTCTTTAAGGCTGTGTAATGTTCCATGGTATTGGATTTTTCAAGTCATGTTTACAGCTTCCATAATATCCACAGTTTGTGCCCCCTGGGGAATGGGTTGGTGTTTGGGGGAAAAAAACCCACACGTGTGGCAACAAGTGCCTTGTGTTAAGTGTTGTGAGTGAGTACAGTAGGAGAAAATAGTTTGTTTTCCCTACTGTGTATAGATAGGAAAGGCTAATAGTTTTAGATAAATATTTTTGGGGTCTTATTTTAAAATATTCTTAACAATATTCTTCCACTCTCATTTTAAAAATAATGTTTCCAAATCAGAAATGAATGTTGAACTTGGCCAGATGGTTTCCAGGCAGTGATTACAGTCATCACATACCTGCAGTTTGCTTTTCCTGAACTTACTATGATAAATTATATTAATAAAGGAGCTAAGTACACAAGAATAAATTATTTTGGTTGTTTTTCTGTCATTTTAGATATGTTGATAAAGTACATTTGCTAATACTTATTTGAAGTTTTAAAATATTCACAGATAAGGTTAGCACATACTGTTATTTTGTGCTCCTAAAATTTTTTTTGGTGTTGGGTTATGTACAATGAACTGGGAAGTTTTCCAACTTTTTCTATGTGCTGAAATAACTTAAGCAGCATAAGAATGATCTCTTGTTTGAGTTTTGAAATAATCTGCCTATAAAAATGCCTATACCTGGCATATTTTATGAGGCTAGCTCTTGGGAAACTTTAAACATTTCATCTTTTAAATTAATTTTTAACTATAAGCCATATATGAATATACTTTTTGAAATAAAACTTTAAATATGCAGATAGAGCAAAAGTCTCCCTTGATCACCTCATGCCCTCTTTCCTATTTCTTCAGCAGAAGGAGACACATCTCAGCTGGGTTTGGATTCTTATAGATTTTTCTTATGTTTTTCCAATTATGTGCAAGAACTTATGGAAATAAAACATTTCCCCCTCCACAATATTACTTTATAAAATTGAATAATTCTGAATGTAAATAATGAGAACTTTTTTCTTAATAACAAATTTTAGAAATAATAAATCTTAGACATTAAATAAATGTTACATTTTCAAAAAAATAAGTCTTAGAAATCTTTCCTTGTGAACATGTGTAGCTCTGTGCAATTCTATATCTTATTATTGCATAATATATTATATGATAAAAATAACCTTATTTTAATCTTTGGTGCTATTTCTTTCATAGTTATTGATTCATTTATATTTTCTAGTATTTCCTTAAGTAAGTTCAGGAACATTGAGTTTTCTAAGATGTCTTTGATTTATACTTTCTTTTCCGCTCCCTCCATCCTGTTATTCACTCATTTATTCATTCAACAAACATTTGGAGCGCGTTTCTCTTTTTAAAGACTTAGCACATCTCTGAACCGGCAGACTAGACCCCCGTACCCTCCTGTTAACGTTCAAGCATGTTCTAAAGTTATACCTTTGGGCTATTTGCTAAAATCATTAACAGTAAAATAACAAGCCCTAGTTTTTAGGGTATTTTTAATGACTATTTGTGAAACTGGCAACCTGTGATTATCTCTGCTTTCATTCCCAGTGTTTTGTATTTTCATTTCCTCTTTTCCTCTGTTTGATGAGGATACTCTCATTTTCATTTTGATAAATTTTGCTATAATTGAAGGCCTGAAAACAAAATTTATGAGTGCTACTACTTTAAATGGGTTGATGTCTTTATTTCTTTTTAAAACTGTATTGATTTCTCTTTGATTTTATTTCACTGCTCTTTTCCTGGGTTCTCAATTAGATGCTTAGCTTATTTACTTTGTTTCCTTATTATTTAAAAATAAGAATGTGTTGGCCCTTGCGTGTTGATGTAAAAAGCATGGCATTTGTCACGTTTGCTTGTGTTTTGCACCGAACGGCAAACGTATCCATTGACCTTCCAGCGTGGCTCAGTCACCGGCCCTCTGCAGAGCTCAGTGACAGTCTCCATTGCTGTCCCCGGCAAGGAAGCTGACAGCTGACCCGGGCAGCAGCTGCATCATGGCCCCGGCCCTCGGCCTGTCTGTACTGAAAGCACAGTGACCAAGAGTTACCCAGAACTGATGGCTGGCAATCTCCAACCTCATACAGCACACACAAAGGAAGGTGCAGCTGCACACATCATTGAGAAACCCAAAACTGGAGGCAGAGAGAGGCTCTCAAGGCAGCCAAAGAATCCAGTGGTGAGTGACAGCCCACTCCTCCACCTGCTTTGTTCCTTGCCTGGAGGAATGCCTGCTCTGTGTCTCAAGGAGGTCAAGGCTGGACAGGCATTCCTCCTTGAATAACTGCAGCCCCTGGAAAACTATTGTCCCTCACGGATTCAGATTAAACAGATTTCAGGCAAACACAACCCCAACGTGTGTCACCTGCCTATGTGCATTGGAAGAAATGCCAGCAGGTGGGAAAATGGTCCATTTCCCAAAATGGTAAGTGATGCAGGGAGGGATAAAGGCAGAGAAGGAGTGACTTGTACCTGAGTCTGGTGACTGTCATCTCACTGGTTGGTACACCTGTGAGTTGACTGTGCAGGAGGTGCACTCACATGGTTCCCTCTCAGCCAAGTTTCCGAAACTTTCACTGCTCTGCTCTGTGAAAGCAGGGGTCAAGGCTAGACAGGCATTCCTCCAGGCAAGGAACAAAGCAGAACTGAAGCTACAGTAATTAAGACAAGGTTGCATTGGCAGAAGGATGGACATATACACACGTTACAGACTAGAGTCCAACAGGAAAGGTTTGCATTGTAGACTAGATTTATAATGAAATTGTATTACAATGTTGGCGCTCACTCCAGAGTGAGGCAGGGACAGTCTTAGAACTTGGCTGTTATGCCATATGGGGAAAAATTAAAACAAAGGATAAAGTGGCTGATAAACATATAAACATGCTCAAGTTCATTAGAAATCAGGAAAATACAAATTAAAGCCACAATGGGATATCAATACCCAATGTCTAAAACTTAAAAGATGAAACATGTGGTATTGGAAAGGGTATGAAACAATAGGAACTCTAACATACGCTCAGATATGAATATAAATTGGAACAACACTCTGGAAAGCTGTTTAGCAAACCTAAACCTATGTGATCTGAACACTTACACCCTCCCAGATCCAGCAGTCCCATTCTTAGTATACATCCAGTGACAATTTACATGCACATTCACATGAAAATATATTTAAGAATGTCCCACATGTTATCACTTGCAATAGCTAAAATTGAAAACAACTCAAATGTAGAATTGATAAGTAAATTAAGGAAACATATCTATACACATCTATATTTATGAGTCTCACGAATGCAATATTGCATGACAGAAAGGAGACACAAGGATTACGTAGGAGATGGTCACATTTATATAAAGTAAAAAATAAACAAAAAATTATAGTGTTTACAATAAGTGCCTAAACAGTGTTAATGTTAAAAAATCAAGGAAGTGATGACCATAAAAATAAAGAGTGAGATTATATTAAAGAGGAAGTAGGATGAATTGTGACTGAGAATGGGCACTTTAGGAAGTTTGGGGGGGGGGTGCCAGCAATGCTGTATTGCATGACTTATTGCTTGTATATTGTTAGATTTATAATAACTGTTAAATTGACAATGATTATTTCTGTACACTTAAGTAAATTTTTTAAAACAATAATTATAATAGTATAATTTGAAGCCAAGTAATATGATTCCTCCAGATTTTTTCTTTTTTTCTCTATGTTGCTTTGGCTGTTCCAGGTTTTTGGTGTTTCCACATACATTTTAGAGTTATTTTTTCTATTTCTGTGAAGAATGACATTGGCATTTTGGTAGAGATTGATTGAATCTGTAGATTGCTTTGGGTAGTGAGGACATCTTAACAATATGACTTCCAATCCATGAACATGGGCTGTATTTCCCTCCTAACAATATGACTTCTAATCCATGAATATGGGCTACTTTCCCTTGTAACAATATGACTTCTAATCCATGAACATGGCTGTCTTTCCCTCCTAAAAATATGACTTCTAAAATCCATGAACATGGGCTGCTTTCCCTCATAACAATATGACTTCCAATCCATGAACATGGGCTGGTTTCCCTCGTAACAATATGACTTCTAATCCATGAACATGGGCTGTCTTTCCCTCCTAACAATATGACTTCCAATCCATGAACATGGGCTGCTTTCCCTCGTAACAATATGTCTTCTAATCCATGAACATTGGCTGACTTTCCCTCCTAACAATATGACTTCCAATCCATGAACATGGGCTGCTTTCCCTTGTAACAATATGACTTCTAAAATCCATGAACATGGGCTGCTTTCCCTCCTAAAAATATGACTTCCAGTCCATGAACATGGGATGTCTTTCCCTTCTTTGGCATTCTCTTCAGTTTCTTTAATTAATGTTTCATAGTTTTCATTGCAGAGATCTGTTTCTTGTTTGGTTAAGTTTCTTTTTTGGGATTTTATTTTATTTATATCTCTTACAAATGGTATTGTTTGATTTCTTTACCAGACTGTTGGCATAAAAAAGTGCAATATATTTTCATATGTTAATTTGGGGCACTGCAACTTTAATGAATTGTTCATCAATGGATGAATGGATAAAAAATGTGGTACTTGTACATAATTGGATGTTATTCAACCATAAAAAGAATGAAATCCTGTCATTTGCAACAACATGGATGGAACTATAGGACACTGTGTTGAGTAAAATAAGACAGGCATAGAAAGACAAAGATTGCATGTTTTCACTTTTACATGGGGGCTATAAAATGTCAAACTCATGGAGATGGAGAGTAGAATGATGGTTACTCGATGCTGGGAAGTGCAGTGGGAAGGGGTGGACACAGAGGATGGTTAGTGGGAACAAATATAGTTAGATGGAAGGAATTAGGTTCAGTGTTAACCAGAGCAATAGGACCATGCAGCCAACAATAATTTACTATATATTTCCAAATAACTAAGAAAGTAGACGTCAAATGTTCCTCACACAAAAAAATGATAAAGACTTGAGGTGATGGGTACACCAGTTACTCTGATTTGATTATTACATACTGTAGGCTTGTATCTAAATATCACATGTATTCCATAAATATATGCTACTACGAATCATGTCTTCATAACAACTAAGAAAAAACAGTTTTTAAAAAGACAGGTAAAATTAAAAAACAAAACAAAACAATGAAATGGTTGACATATGACATAAACAAGTGAATGGCCAATCAGATAATTTCACAAGAAATTCCTGCAGAAATTTGCCATTCAGGACCCCACAAAGTTACTGAGAGGAGGTTGGAGGCCACATAGAATGGGACAAATCAGAATCACTGTCTTGGAAACTGTGAAACTCTAAATATGAGAAGGAAGTCAGGACATAGACCCTTCTAAGTTCATGGGTGCTGGTCACATTGTGTTAAATTAAGTCCTACTTTGAAAAAGACCCAAGTAACTCAACTTCCAGTTTTTGAAAAATGACTCAGACTCAGAGCTATAGTATTGGAAATTCCACAAACTTTTCTCAACCCTCATTTCTTTCTGACAACATTTGCTCCTCTGTCTACCTCTCCTATTGCTTTGGTTGTTTGTAGAAAAGGGTAAAGAATAGTCTAGGTACAAAGCTGTTTTTTAAGAAACAAATCAGGCCTAAAAACACAACAAGCAGACAACCAGTGTTGGGGTATGACTGGTGAAATGTGAATCCTCTTAGATGTAGCATTCTCCTATTGAGATCCAGTGCATTTTCCCAGCAAAGGGTTACCTCCTTGAAAAGACTCTTCAGAGAATTTTGGAGGAGCATGTTACAATTCCTAGAACAAGTGCAATTTTCCTGGGTAATTTTATTTCAAAGAGGAAACATTTTGTAGTACAGAACTGAATGCGGAGAGCTATAGTATGCTGGGCCTAATGGAGAGAATGTGAATAAAATGTATAAATGTTTAATTTTGGCTCAGATAACCCAGATGCAAATTTCCTGTTTCCTCAGGCAGTGCAAATACTGATCATTTATATGATTACTTTGAATAAGGGTCAACTTTTGGTTTAAGAAAACATAACTAAAATATTAAATATTTATGGAGCAGAGTTATTGCAGCAAGAGGCTAAGAGCTACAGAGTTTCTGCTGAACCACAGCCTTGATGCCCTCCTGCCAACTGCCTCTTCAATATTTCTCTTCTGGTTACCGAAGGGGTTGAGGGCAGGACAAGTTCATTTATTATCTAGGGAAAAATAATGCCAAATGCAGATTTTCCCTGAATCAATTGAGGCTGAAACAGAGGGATTTAAAAAGCCACGCATTTGAGCAGTTGTGCAAATTGCTTCAATTGCTCTGTTTGCATGCACTTGTGCCACGGCCCACCCTTCCTTTGGCTATGTAGGGTGAGAATAATGACATTCTCCACTGCTGGTTTGCTCATTAAAACACCATAAATCTGGCAGAGAAAAAAAGCTGTCAACTCTCAATTTAAGATTACCAGCTAGAAGGCACCTCTAATTTCCTTTCTCAGGACTGGGAATCTGAAGTCTGGAAATTCTGCTGGGTTGGCAGAGCTTCTGTCCTTGTCTCATGATGAATGTAGGAAGAAGAGCCATTGCCATTAATTTACAATGTGCATAAGAGGGTCAGAGACTAGATCTGCCTGTGTTAATATGCAGAGGTCACACACGTGAACACACACATACACTTCATGCATACTGATTATGTTCATATATAATTTGTGTGTGTAGAACCCACACATACAAATCTATCTATTGTGTGTACACACACGCATATGTGCACATGTATATTTATAGGAGGGGATGCATGTGTGCACGTGTGCTCACACACACCAGCACACCTGTGCATACCTCTGACAATGTGGACATATGGAGGGGTAACTCCAGATGATGTGGTGTGTTTGCTTTGGAGTGTCCCGATTTTCAGGAGACATGTGGGACCCAGCCCTGCGTGGCCTTGCTCAGAGAGTGCGGGCCGTGGTGTCTCTCAAGTCTGCTGGGGGAGCCTGGTGTCCCCAACGCATTAGCCATCACTGGTTTGCTCACAGAGGCAGCAGCTTCAGTTGAGATTTGGGAGAGGTGTCCAGGAGGATTCCTGTCTCTAAAGCGAGACTGTGTTCTTGCTGCTAGCCCTGGCAAAGTCCCAAATGTGGGGACGTGTAGGCTAATGTCAAGCCATCAGAGTCCACAGTGTTGCAGGAGCAATGTTGCATGTTCGCACACCCAGAAAGACTCTAAACTACAGCTGTGCACTGGCCTCCCCCAGAGGGGTCTAGTAACCGCTGGGCTGATTGGGGTCTCCCCATAGCACAGCTCGGCAAGGCCTCGTGCTCTGTGTCCCTGGATGTCACCTTCTCACTTCGAGCCTTTCTGCCCCTTTGTCCCTGGGCAGAGCTCAGAGCCAAGCTGACCCAGGGCCCACTCTGTTCTGGTGTCATCCCAGCGTGATCCTATCAGTTCTTAAAAGTCTCTGGAGTGCTCAACGAAGCCCCGGCCTGTTCTCAGGAAGCTCAGCAGCGTCTTTAACATCACATCCACTTCCAGCTTCTCAGAAATACCCATGGACAGAGACACACACTGACTAAGCTTCCAGAAGCACACGTGTCCCCATGGGACAGCTCAGAAGGTCTTTTATCACTCAACTTTTAAATGCGGTTGTCCTGAATTCTGCAGGATGTATGGTAATTTGGGAGACTTAGGGCTTTCCTGGGGCTCTGTGTGGGACTGTGGCTTCTGGCCTCTCCGCTAGATCAGCTCCTGCTTCCCCGCAGTCCTGGCCTTGTGTGGGCCGCCCACTGTGCCCCTCCTGTTCTCCTCCCACCCGAGTCTTCCCCTGCATGGCGCTGGAAGCCCAGGCCTTCCTGCTACAGAGCCTGTCCTGACTTCAATGCTCCATCCCTGCTTCGTCCTCAGAGCTCATGGGGCTGTAGTCCTGGACTTGGTGTAAAGCCTGGGCCAAGAATGGGCTTTATGTCATGTGGAAGGACCACATCCCCAAACCTCCCTGATAACCCATCCATATTCCCGGTCCAGGGACAGTCTGGACACCTCTGTGAAAGTGTCCAGGATTCCCGAGTACAGTGGTAATCTCAGCATCCTTAAGAAACTCCACCCCCCCTCCCAATAGGCAACAACAAGAGACGAACTGAAGCAGCCCCAGAATGACCACGGGCATGACCAGTGTCTGCGCTACATGCTGGGTCGACATTGGCACTATGATTCCACAATTGCTGGCCAGTGATGGTTCTCAGCTGGGGCAGTAGCACTTCCGCGGGGTGTGAGGAATGAGCAGGGTGTTTTTGGTTGTGTAATTGGTCATGCTACTAGCACTGGGAGACCAGAGGCTGGGGATGCTCTTTAACATACAGTGCAACAGGTCACAGAAGGCGGGACGGCCCGTCCTGAAGAGTCGCTGCCATCCCTGTGCAATCTCTCCAGGCTAATTCCAGCTTGACTGCGTCCATGGTGAAGCCTGGGGCTGAGCATCTACCAGGGGTCAGCACAACTACCTCCATTTAGTCCTGCCCTCCTCTCGTCTCAGTGCCTGGACTTTCTGGAGGGATTAGGTTTCTGCAGGTGGCTATGCTGCAGACTGTCTGTCTGAGTCAGGCTGGCATTTCCACAGCTGCTGAGCTTCCCGACACCGCGGCCTTCTCCTCTGCCCGAAAGCCAGGCACATTGTATTTTCCAGGACACAGGTGGATGGTACCCAAAATGCTCTGCTCTCTGCTCGCGCTGTGAACATTTGAATGCCACCTTGCCGATTCTTTACAAGTGAAACACTCTCTGGGTTTTCATAGAGGACCCGTAATCGAAGTAGACACCGTCACTTTGTGCGCTGCAGTCTCCCTCACGCGCGCTAACTGGGAGAGATGGCCGACTAGACTTTGGAAATACCAGAGGGCTGTATTTATGTGTCCTTTGGAAATTGAGCATCTTCTGTTGAAATAAGATTTGGAATGAGGGAAAGTGCAATAGAAGTGGTGTGAATTATACATAGATTTGTTTATAAAACCCCACAAATGCTCTCAAAGCCTGTGGAAAGAGGATAGATTTTTAAGAAGCAAACCTAGAAACTCAACGGTAAGATGCCCTTCTAAATAATTAATCGTGGCATCTAAAATGTTAAAAAATTAATTCGTCGTAGAAATATACTGTATACACTATCATAATATTTTTGGAAATCATGGTGAATTTCCAAGCGTGTCTCAATTTTATGTGATTTGCACATTTTAGTTCTGCATAGGTGATGCTTGTTATGTGAACTCCTCATAGCATCCCTCTCTGGAGAGGTCAAATCACACACGCCCAGACCCCTGCAAACATCAGCCCCGTGAAAATCAGGCCTGGGTCCTTCAGGGAGAAACCTGGAGACAGGATGTTTCGTGGTGAGTGGAAGCTACAGGAAACTTTACGCCCCGCTGCAACACCATATAATAATGCCTTCTCCCTTTAGTAATTTAGTCACTATGAGTTCATTTTAATGATCTAAATGTTTTTTAACAGTTTTAAAATAAAAAAAAAATATTTGCAAGGATAGCACAGTCTGAAGTTAAACACTAGTATATTATATTACACACAAAAATATTAGTCAACTTGAAGATACAACAACAAAAACAAAACAAAATGAAGCATAGAGAAAAAAAGATGACAAGAGTGAAGAGAGATTCAGGACTGGGGAGAGGATGTTAAGTGGTCTATACAGAGTATAGTCACCTTGCTCACAGAGAAGGGAGGATGAAGTGCAGAAAAACTATTGGAACAAATAACAGTTGAACAATTTTGAAATTTGATAAAAACTATGCTGACAGATTCAAGGAGATCAGTAAATTTCCAGCAGATAATAAAGAAAACCACACCAGGACACATACTGATCAAATTGCTGCTAAGGAAAAATACTAAAAGCAGTTTCCACAGGAGGAACGCAGAGCTCATAATTACACGAAGGTCACAAAGATAAGAATGACAGCATACTTGGCATCAGAAAACGTGTGCACCAGGGTAAATGGAGTGGTATCTTTAAAGTACTGAAAGTTCTCTCCAATGAGAATTTTATACCCAATGGAACATCTTTCAAAAATGAAAGTGGGCTACTGCTTTGGACTGCGAGGGACTAGGGGCCTGGAAGTAGCACCTGTCCAGAAAAGAACTACAGATCCAGGACATGATACAGAGAAAAAGTTGTACCCTGTGCTGCTGGAAAGGGACCGAAGCAGACAGGCTGTAGGGGAGGAAACCCTTACTTGTGGAGTAGGGAAGGGCACTGAGAATCCCCAGGGTGGGCAGCACAGCATGGACGGTGGCAGCACAGCTGTATGTGGAAAAATCTATACTCCCTGCCCCAGGGAACCAGAAATGTTAGCTGAGACGGTGGAAACTGTGCAGAGGAGATTGTTGGAGAGGCAGAGAGGGGATCCCCATCTCCCTATCCATCCTGACTGCCCTGAAACCCACAGGTGCTGAGAGTACTCTTGGGGCTGAGCCAAGACAAAACACAGCCCAAATTATAGGACATAAGACAAGCCAGGAATGTGGAATACACTCTCAAAGGGGAAGAAAAGAGATGTAATTTAACCTGGACCTAGCAAGAACAAAATGCTAAAACTGTACTTTAAAGAGATTATCATAACTATCCTAAAAAAAAAAAACAAAGTGTATTTTAATTTTGTCTTCCTTTATTCCTTCTCTGAAGCTTTGCCTTTCCTTATGTAGATCTGAGTTTCTGGCCTCCATTATTTTCCTTCTCTCTAAAGAATTTCTTTTGATATTTCCCACAAAGGCAATAAATTCCCCTCGATTTTTGTTTACCTGAGAAAGCTTTACTTTTTTCCTCAATTTTGAGATGCAATTTCACCGGATACAGAATTCTGCGCCAGTGGTTTTGTTCTTCCAACACTTTAAATATTTAATTCTTCACTCCCCTTGCTTGTGTGTGTTCTGAAGAGAAGTCTCATGTGATTTGTAGTCTTGTTCCTCATAAGTGAAGGGCATTCTTAGCCTGCACAGACTTCTTTCAAGGTTTTCTAAAGACTGAATATTATGCACCAATGTGTAACTTTTTTTTGTATTTATCGTGGTTGGTGTTTCTGAACTTCCTGGATCTGTGAATTGCAATATATTGTTAATTTTGGAAAGTTATCAATCATAATCAATTAAAATATCACATGTGTTCTTTTCTTTCTTTTCCTTCTGGTATTTTCCTTGTGTAAATGTTAAATATTTTGTAATTATCCCACAGTTCTTGGACATTCTGTTACGTCTTTGCATTCTTTTTTCTCTTTGCATTTCAGTTTTCTCTTTGCATTTCATTTTCTTGGTGTATCTTCAAACTCCCCGGCTGTGTCTGCTAAGTGCATGGAAGGCACTCCTCATTCCTGTTACAGTATTTCCCACCTCCAGCATGTCCTTCTGATTCCTTCTAAGAGTTTCCATCTCTCTGATTTCACTACTCGTCTGATTTTTCATGCGGTCTACTTTTTCTATCAGAGCCCTTAGTGTAGTAATCTCAAAAATTTTTTAAAATTTCCAATTCTGAAATTTCTTCTCTATATAAGTCTGGTTCTGAATTTCTAAAAATTCTGAAATTTCCTCTAGATTCACATCTATGTTTTTTGTCTTGTAACTTTTTGTCTTCTGGTTCTGAAATTGCCTCTATATTCATGTCTATGTGTTTTGTGTTGCCGTTGTTTGTTGGAGTTCAGACGTGGCGTAGTGGGTAGAAGGAGCTGAGGAGGGCTGGCCGCCAGGGCGAGGTTTTCTGTTTGTCTAACGAGGAGTCAGGCTGTGTTTAGTCTTTGCAGTAGCTGTGGGTGTCACGGCTGAAACTTCCTCTGGTGCTCTTGTTCTTATTTCCTTGTTATCTTCAGGTTCCCCTCCAGTCCCTGAATAAAGTCTGGGTCTTGTAGCCCTTTCAGCTGTAACCGGGCTACTCCAGGGCAGCCCTGTGGGGTGTGGGAGGCGGGGACGGGGGTGGGGCATGCTGAAATCCCATGGTCGGGTCTCAGTCCTGTAGTGAGTCAGGGGACATTTCCGCTTCCCAGTCCTGTAGGGTTGGGCTCTGGTAAAAGCTCATTCAGGTGGTGATGAGAAGGTTTCCTCATGGATGGCCTCCTAAGGAGAATGGGCACTCCCAGCCTACTTCATGGGCCTCCCCCACCATGGAAGCAGGGGGATTGGCTCTCACCTTCACACACTAGTGGGGAGGGGTCCTGGAAGTAAAACACAAAGGTATGACCCCTCCAAAATGCCCCAACCCCCCTTGAGATTTTAGTTCTAAATTAGTCATGTTTTAATTGGGGAAAATGTCTACAGAGAACTAGAAAGTGTCAGTGGAGTAATAGAAATAATAAAAATGGAAATTATAGCATTAAAAATTAAAGTTTTTGAGAGAAAATATGCATGAGATGGATGTTGTAGCCAAATGAGAATGACGGAGGACAGAGAAAAGCAGAGGAAACAGGTGCGAGTGGTGTGTGTGTGTTCTTTTTAAAAGAGGAGATCTGAATGTTTTTTATATTATATTAAAATGTCTAAATAGATGTAATTCAATTGATTGCCAGAGGGAAAGAAAAGAACTGCTTGAAAATATAGTGTCCAAAAATATTCTATTTCTGATATAAAACAGAAAGGTGCTAAATGAACGGCAGGGAGAAAAAACATGAATAATCCACATGGAAGCACATCATTATTTTATTTTAGTTTAGTTTTTCAGTTTTTGACCGGGGCTGGGTTTGAACCTGCCACCTCCAGTATATGGGGCTGGCGCCCTATTCCTTTGAGCCACAGGCGCCACCCAGCACATCATTATTGAATTGTAAAAACCAAAAATGACCAGCAAATCTTGACAGCAACAAGAGAAAGATGACGTTCTACACACAAGGCAACCATGGAGCTATTAACGGCTGGCTTCTCACCAGAAATCACTGCTGGGACAGAGGACAATGACACATCTCCACAGTGCTGAAAGCCAAACAAACAAACTCTATTTTGCATTCTCTGAATTCTCTGAATTCTTTATTTAGTGAAAACATTCTTCAAGAATTGATGAAATACAATCATTTTTGAAAAAGGTAACTTAAAAGCATTTACTACCAGGAGAGCTTTGCTGTAAGAAATGCTGATGTTATTCCGTGTGAAGGGAACTATCTTCAGGAAGAAAACTGAATACTCTGAACAGAATGAAGAACTTAAAAAAATGTAAATACCCTACGTGCTTTTCAAAACCGCAGCCTGTGCATCACACAGAGCGAACTTTACTTACTGAAAACACGGGAAAATTAGCCTGTGTATGCAGCAGGTGGCCCACCCTTCTTGGCACCAGAGATGTGTTTCACAGTCTTGCCAGGGACCAGGGTCAGCGGGATATGGTTTTGGGGTGATTCGAGTGCATTACATTCACTGTGCACTTTATTTCTATTATTATTACTTTGTAACATATAATGAAGCGATTACACAACTCACCATAATGTGGATGCAGCTTAATTGTCACCTGCCACTCACTAACAGGATTTTGATAAGGGTCTGCAGGAATTGCTTTATTTTCATCCATGCAGTCAGCCCTCTGCTAATGACAATCTGTATTTGCAGCGCTCCTCAGCACTGGCATCACCACCTCAGCTCTTCCTCTCATCATCAGGTGTTAGATTCTACAAGGAGCACAAGCCAGACCCCTCATGGACAGTCTCCAGTAGAGTTCATGCTCCTATGAGAAGCTGATATGGATTAGTCTGAGAGAAGATAAGCTCAGGCAGCTACGTGAGCACTGGGGAGCCCTGTAAATATAGAAGAAGCTTTGCTGGCTCTTTTGCTGTTCACCTCCTGCTGGGCAGCCTGGTTCCTCATAGGTTCTGGACCTGATATGGACCTGCAGCCTGGGATGAGGACCTCAGGATGGAGGCTGACTGTGGTGAGTCTATCTAGTTGTATTACAATTGCAGCAAAGCCACACTGCAGGGTGGGGAGAGAGAACTACCCTCCCTAGTTCAGAAAATGATAATTTATTGTTTGATGCCTTAAATTTAAGTCCTTATCCATCTTGAATCAATTTTTGTAAGTGGAGAAAGATCAGGGTCCAGTTTCAGTCTTTTACATGTGGATATCCAGTTCTCCCAGCACATTTATTGAATAGCAAGTCTTTCCCCCAAGGTATGTTCTTGATTGGTTTATCGAAGATTAGGTGGTGATAAGATGTTAGTTTCATTTCCCGGTTTTCTATTCGATTCCAAATGTCTATGTCTCTATTTTTGTGCCAGTACCATGCTGTCTTGACCACTATGGCTTTGTGGTACAGCCTAAAATCTGGTATGGTGATGCCCCCAGCTTTGTTTTTATTACTAAGAACTGCCTTAGCTATACGGGTTTTTTCCTGGTTCCATATAAAATGCAGAGTCATTTTTTCCGAATCTTGAAAGTACAATTTTGATATATTAATAGGGATGGCATTAATAGGTAGAATGTTTGGAAAGTACAGACATTTTAATAATGTTGATTCTTCCCAGCCATGAGCATGGTATGTTCTTCCATTTGTTAATATCCTATGCTATTTCCCTTCGTAGGATTTCATAATTTTCTTTATAGAGGTCCTTCACCTCCTTTGTTAGCTATATTCCTAGGTATTTAATTTTCTTTGAAGCCATGGTGAAGGGAGTTGTGTCCTTAATTAGCTTCTAATTTTGACTGTTATTGGCATATACAAAGGCTACTGACTTGTGGACATTGATTTTATATCCTGAGACATTACTGTATTTTTTGATGACTTCCAGGAGTCTTGTGGTTGAGTCTTTGGGGTTCTCTAAGTATAAGATCATATCGTCAGCAAAGAGGGAGAGTGTGACCTCCTCTGCTCCCATTTGGATGCCCTTTATTTCCTTGTCTTGCATTATTGTATTGGCTAGAACTTACAGCACTACATTGAATAGTAATGGTGGCAGAGGACAACTTTGTTCGGTTCCAGTTCTAAGAGGAAAAGCTTTCAGTTTTACTCCATTCAGTAAAATATTAGCTGTGAGTTTCTCATAGATAGCTTCGTTCAGTCAGAAATGTGCCACGTATGCCTTCAGCATTCTAATTAGAAAAGGATACTGGATTTTATCAAATGCTTTTTTTCTGCATCTATTGAGAGGATCATATGATCTTTGTTTCTGCTTCTATTAATACGGTGGATCATGTTTATGGACTTGCATATGTCAAACCAGCCTTGCATCGCTGGGATGAAATATACTTAATCATGGTGTATGACTTTTTTGATGATAAGCTGTAATCTATTGGCTAGGATTTTGTTGAGAATTTTTGCATTCATATTCATGAGCGAAATTGGTCTGAAATTCTCCTTTTAGTTGGTTTTTTTCCTGGTTTTAGTATCAGGGTGAAGTTTGCTTCATAGAACATGTTGGGGAAGATTCCTTCCTCATCAATTTTTTGGAATAATTGCTGCAGAATGAGAATAAGCTCTTCCTTGAAGGTTTGATAGAATTCTGGTGTGAAGCCATCTGGACCAGGGCATTTTTTTTGTTGGAAGATTTTGTATTGTTACTTTAATCTCAGTGCTTGAAATTGGTCTGTTCAGGAGCTCTATTTCTTCCTGGCTAAGTCTAGGGAGAGGGTGTGATTCTAAATATTAATCCATTTCCTTCACATTGTCAAATTTCTGGGCATAGAGTTTCTGGTAGTATTCAGAGATGATCTCTTGTATCTCTGTGCCATCAGTTGTAACATCCCCTTTATCATTTCTGATAGAGGTTACTAGAGATTTTACTTTTCTATTTCTAGTTAGTCTGGCCAAAAGTTTATCTATTTTATTTATTTTTTCAAAAAACCAACTCCTTGTTTCATTAATTTTCTGAATGATTCTTTTGTTTTCAATTTCATTGATCTCTGATTTAATTTTGGATATTTCTTTTCTTTTGCTGGGTTTAGGCTTAGACTGTTCTTCTTTTTCTAATTCCATAAGATGGCTTGTGAGTTTGTTAATGAGCTCTCTTTCTGTTTTTCAAATGTAGGCATCTAAAGCAATAAATTTTCCTCTCAAAACTGCTTTTGCAATATCCCACAGGTTTTGGTAGCTTGTGTCTTCATTGTTGTTATGCTCAAGGAAGTTGATGATTTCCTGTTTTATTTCTTCCTGCACCCAAGTGTCATTCAAGAGGTTGTTTAATTTCCATACCTTTGTGTGGGGTTGAACATTTTTATTGGAGTTGAGTTCCACCTTTAGTGCCTTGTGGTCTGAGGTAAAGTTTCAATTCTTTTGATTCTGTTGAGGTTTGTTTTGTGTCCTAGGATATGATCAATTTTGGAGAATGTTCCATGGGGCAATGAGAAGAATGTATATTCTTTATCTTTGGGATGGAGTGTTGTATATGCATTTACCAAGCACAGTTGTTCTAGGGTCTCATTTAAGTTCCTTATATCTTTGTTTAATTTCTGTTTGGAGGATCTGTCCAACTCTGTAAGAGGAGTGTTAAAGTTCCCTGTTATGGTATTATAGGATATCATATTGCTCAGACTGAGTAGGGTCTGTTTCAAGAATCTGGGAGCATTTAAATTGGGTGCATAAATATTTAGAATTGAAAACATCTTCTTGTATTTTTCCCTTGACCAATATAAAGTGACCATCTTTTTTGACTTCAGTTGCTTTAAATCTACATGTATCTCAAAATAAGATTGCAACTCCTCTTTTCTTCTGAATTCCATTTGCCTGAAAAATTGTCTTCCAACCCTTAACTTGGAGTTTTAATTTGTCTTTTGAAGCTAGGTGTGTTTCCTGCAGATGGCAAATGGATGGCTAGTTTTTTAATCCAGTCAGTCAATCTATGCCTCTTCAGTGCGGGATTCAAGCCATTAACATTTATTGAGATAATTGATAAGTGTGTTAGTGTTCTATTCATCTTATTTTGTGAGAGTCCATTGCTTAGTTTTATCTTTTGCATCAGAGTGGAAGTTAGGTTCTGTCCTTTAATTTCTGAGTTCTTACTTTGCTGTTTATCTATTGCACTGGTCAGTGTGTAGAACAGGTTGAAGAATTTCCTGTAGAGCTGGTCTTGTTGTGGCGAATTTCCTCAATGTTTGTATATCAGTAAATAATTTGATTTCCCTGTCAATTTTAAAAGCTTAGCTTAGCAGGATATAGAATTCTGGGCTGGAAATTGTTCTGTTTAAGTAGATTAAAGGTAGATGACCATTGTCTTCTTGCTTGGAAAGTTTCATTGGAGAAGTCTGTGGTCACCCTGATGGATTTGCCCCTGTAGGTCAATTGGTGCTTACTCCTGGCAGCTTGAAGAATCTTTTCTTTTGTCTTGACTTTGCACAGTTTCATCACAATGTGTTGTGGATAAGCTTGGTTAGAGTTGAGGTGACCTGGGGTCCGATATCCCTCTGAAAGGAGTGTGTCAGAATCTTTTGTGATATTGGGAAATTTTCATTTGTAATATTCTCTAGTATGGTTTCCATTCTCCTGGGGCCTTCTTCTTCCCCTTCTGGGATACTTATAACTCATATGTTTGAATGCTTCATAGAGTCCCATAATTCTGTCAGTAAACATTCTGCTTTCTCCCTCTTCTTTTCTGCCTCTTTAACTATCTGAGTTATCTCAAGAGCTTTGTCCTCTACCTCCGAAAATTCTTTCTTCTGCACGGTCTAATCTGTTGTTGATACTTTCTATTGCATCTTTAAGTTCCCTAATTGACTGCTTCAGTTCCTTCAGCTCTGCTATATCCTTTCTATATTCTTCATATTGTTCATCTCTTATTTGATTCTGTTTTTGGATTTCTGTTTGGTTATTTTCCACTTTATCAGCAGTTTCCTTCATTGTTTCCATCATTTCCTTCATTGTTTTCATCATCTGTATTCTAAATTCCCTTTCTGTCATTTCTAACATTTCTTTATAGATGGAATCCTCTGCAGTAGCTACCTCACAGTCCCTTGAGGGTGGGGGTTTGCTCTAGACTGGTTTTTCATGTTGCCAGGAGGTTTTGCTGATTCTTCCTCATGAGTGATTTCTTTAATCTGTTTCCTTGCCTGAATTTTCCTTACACTTCCTCTTGCTCTTTAAGTTGCCATGCCTCTGGACTAGGGTTTCAATGAGTCCTTTTGGTACAGGACCAGAAGGAGGAGAAGATTGAAGAGCAAGAAGGGAAAAAAGAAAGGAAAAAAAAAAAAAAGAAAAAAGAGAAAGGAGAGGGAGTGGGTAAAAGGGAATACTGACAAAAAGAAGAGAGGCACAGAAAGAGGGAGACAGGAGAGATATAGGTGTACAGTAGGGTACTTTGACCTTCTGGGGGTGCCAGGTTGGGTGGTTCCCTTGAGGTCAGCAGCTCTTTGCTAACCTGTTCTGATACAGTACCTCACCTCCACCAAGTAGAGAGGAAAGGCAAAAATGCTATTGATCAAACCAAAACAATCAACCAGAAAACTTAACAGGGTAAAATTGGGGGGAAAAAACAAATAATAGGGGTAGAAAAACTAGCAAAAATGAAGTTCTTTTTTTTTTTTTGTAGAGACAGAGTCTCATTTTATTGCCCTCAGTAGAGTGTTGTGGCATCACACAGCTCACAGCAAACTCCAACTCCTGGGCTTAGGTGATTCTCTTGCCTCAGCCTCTCAAGTAGCTGGGACTACAGGTGCCCACCATGACACCCAGCTATTTTTCTGCTTTGCAGTTTGGCAAGGCTGGGTTTTGAATCTGCCTCCTTTGGTATATGGGGCCAGTGCCCTACTCGATGAACCACATGCACCACCCCAAAAATGAAGTTCTAATTGTTGAAAAAGACAACGATGGAAAATTATGTTTAAACTAGAAAAATAAAGAAAGAAAAGATAGAGAAAAAAAGAAAAGAAAAATGTATAGGGAAAATGTCGAAATTATAGAAAAAAGAAAAAAAAAACAAAAAACAAAACCAAAAACAAAGCAGTATATATATCTTGCTGAAAATTGTCTGGGCAACAGGTGACTTTCTGGGGTATGGTATGTTAATGAAAATGCTGGTATGGCTGTATGATATGGAGACTGGAGGCCTCTGCTAATTTCTCAAACCCTGAAGGGTGGAGAGCCTAAATCTCTCCTCAGCCGACTTAAAAGACACTTTAAACTGCTAACCTTGGCTAAGCAGAAGCTTTTCCAGGAAAGCATTTGTCACTGGGATCACTCTTGAAGTGGCTATCCACTTGCCCCGTGTGCCAAAACTGGTCTCACTCTATGCCCCTGAGGGCCAAGGTTATAAGGAGTCTCAGTCCCCACCTTTAGGCTGCTCAGTCACTAGATTATTTGCTCCTGCCCGATTCTTGCTCTGCAACCCTGAGGGCAGAGCTTGCTGGGACAGTTCTCCCACAGTGGCTCTGCATGGCCCACAGCCTGGACACTATTAGCTCTGTCTGGCTCAGCAGCTCAGTCTGGGGCACCTAAACAATGGTTAAAGTCCTCCACACTCTCCCCCAGTTCTCCCAAGGTAGTTCAACTGAGTGCCAAGTCCAAAAAAACCAAACAGCTCACAGGTAAGGCCTTTCCAGTTTGCAATCTCACTGCTGCTGTACTTACTGCTGCCGCGGGATTAGACCACATGAACACACACACACAGTTGCCAGTTCTCCACTGCTTTTGTCCTCCTGATGGGGTCCAGAAGTCTCACGCTGACTCCTTGTGTCCCCAAAGGGATGTTTCTGGGCAGATCCCACCAGCCAGAGATGCCTGGAGTCTTCTTTTCCCAGACTCACTCTGCCCAGTTGCAAGGAAGCTGTTACTCGGTCGCCATCTTGCTCTTCCCTCAGTTCCTGTTATTTTTCAATTCTACATTGAGTTGGACTCTGAATTTCAAAACTTTTAGAGAAACACCTTTTGGTTTGTTTGACAGGAATGAGACCCTGACTTTGCTCAGACCTGTGTGGAAGCATTGGCAGAACAGCACTCATGGGCTCGCTCTTGCCCACTGTTGAGCTCTTGGCCAGCTGTCTCTTACAACCTGCACCTTAAAGCAAGCAGACAAACTAAAACTTCACAAAAATGCAGGGAGCTCAATAGGCTAGCATGTGATTTAGGTAAGAATGGTGGTAGAGTCAGAGGAAAAGAGGAAAGGCATTGGCTCCATGCAGAGAAAATAGGCAGCTAGCTGGTCTTAAATTTCTGGAGGATCACCCAGGGTTGGCAGAGTTATCATCCTTAGTTTGAAAACCAAGGCAGAGAAACTAAATGGGGGACCCACCTAGCGGTCTCCCTACATTGCCTGGCACATGACTGGAGTTCAGTCCCTTTCTAGACACTTCATACCGCATGGCACAGGGAAGTGGACTTACTCTGCTAACACGAGTCCTCAGGTGGTTCCATGACTCTGTGTGGGAGGACGTGGCCTTTGTGTCTTTCTGTGTTAGTGATGTTCTCTGTCATCTCTGGCTGCCCTAGATCTAGCCAGAAGTAGAGCTTACCAGCCCAGCCCCTTCCTCTTATAGATGGGGAAACTGAGGTCCAGGGAGAGTGAGTGACTAGTGGTGCAAGGCAAGATTGTGGGACATGCCTTGGCAACCTAGAGATCTTTTCCTGGCCATGTTATGGAGAAAGTCTTCCCTTAGCAACAGTATTCCACCCTGGCCATTTTTGCTGGCTTATTTTTTGTTAGTTGAAAAATTGTCTCTATCATCTTGCAGTGAGGTGAATGTGGCGGCTGAGGCCCGTGGGGACATCAGAGGCACCACAGAGAGTCAGGGCGATGGGAGAGGAAAGTGCTCACCTGGAAGCAGAGGAGGACATACTACCCCAGAGAAGTTAGGCCACATTTCTGCCATGTGAAGAGAATGTGAACTCCCTGATCCCGAACCTTCTGTAAGAATATTTTACAGCCCACGTGATATTGGACTGTTCACGGGAGGGTGGGAGGGCAAAGGGTGGGAATGGCTTCCTCCGGCAAGGCAGGAGAGAGCGAGGGAAGGTTCTGTCCAGGTGCCCAGACTGCAAATAGAAGCAACCCAGGGGGCCTGTGTGGGGCGACCTTCCGGATAGGCACACAGACTGCTTGGGAGGTGGGTTGGCTGCTTGACAGCCTCCTGCCCTTGTCTCGGTGGAATGCAGTGCAGGGAGTGGGTGGCTTGTGATGGACGCATTGGGGTCAGGTGGTGCTTGGAGCAGTGAAGCCCGGTTGCCCACACCTGGCATCAGCCACCCGCTGTCAAGGGGGGAAACTGCCCACAAAGCTAAAAGAACCAGTGTGTGCTGGGAGGTGCTTCCACAGACACCGCAGTGGAACGGAGGCAGCATTGACTCGTTCTGGAGGCCGGTGATGAAGCTGGACCCTGAGTGCTGGCCACCATGTCACCCTAGGCTCTTGGTTGCTGCTTGGGAAAGATGTGCTGAAAGGATGAGGGATGGATGCACAAAATATTGCTTTAATGGGTCTCCTGCCTGACTGATACTAACTTCTATATTGTAGTGACATGACCTCTAATCCCCCAGGGAATGCCAGGAACCCACATCTGAAAATTCACAGCACTTAAAACCTGAAAGTGCTGGTGACCCGGCCCTTCATTTCTTGGGAGGTCCTGATGGCCGTCCCCCTGCCTTCACTATGTGGGCCGCACCCAGCCCCGGGTCCCCAGCCGCTGTCAGGTTAGTCCAAGGGGACTCAAGGCCACCTGACCTGAGCGTGACTCAGCTGCAAGCAGCCCCAGAGCCCTGTGTGGAGTGTGCTGTGAGCCTCCGAAGTCTCTGAAATCTGAAGCTGGGTGCCCAGCTCCCACTGGGGTCCAAGGTGGGGGCTGCCCCCAAGTCCTAGGGTGTTTACCTGAGACTTGGAGGCCTGGTCCCTCCCACACTGGCGGAATGAGGAAGTCCCCCAGGGCTTTGTATATGTTGAGAAAAACAAAACAGGACAAAAAACACCCAGTGAATAATCCAGAGCTCTTCCTGTTGGCAAAATCCTTAAGGAAGATCATTTTCACTAATTAACCTGTTGAATCTGTAACTTGATTAGGCCCTTTAAGAATGAAGTGAGACCCCAAGAAGCAGAGCCTCCTGCTTCAGAAGCCCCCTTCCGGGTAGTATTGAATGCAAACCAGTGTTCCCAGGGCACATTCCCAGCACACGTTCCCAGTGCCAGGCTGCCTGTGATGAAGGGCAGTTCTCCAAAGAGGCAAAAACACAGAAACGACACTGGTATTTCTGGTTTGGGGCACCTGTGGGGCCCTGTGAGCAGGCTGTGGGACTCAGCTCCCCTCAGCCCACCCTGAGAGTGTTCTGGACAAACAGCAGGTAGGAGCCAGGCCACAGAACACCTGCCATGACCAAAACTCATTTAATGCTCTCATTATGTTAAAAAGGGTTATTTATCAGACCCCCTCTAGATTAATGCCCGGGATGTGTATCCTACTGAGGGGAAAACAACTTTGTCCTGTTTTGCTGTAGGTGGAGGTTTGCTCAGGTGCTGGGGCAGCGAGGAGTGGAGACAAAACTGCCAGTTCTGAATGTTGAGTGCTCCCCATGAGGCCTCAACACCCGCCCACCACATGGCCCCCATGGACTTGTAAAATATTATGTATCTATTAAAAAAATAAAAAGAAAAAACCATATTCACACCTTGAGGGAGAACTGGGTAATTCTGACTGCGGACTGACTACTAAATGATTTTAGGCTGTTAATGTCAACCGAGGTGGGAAATGGTGCTGTGGCCTTGTAAAAAAAAAAATTCTTGCTTTTAAAAAATGTATATAGAAGTAAACTGTGATGATACCTGTAATTTATTTTTAAACACCTAAGGAAAATAAATAGAAAATATGGCAAATATTAACAATTGTTAAATATAACTAAACATTCCTTAGATACTCATTCTATTAATCCTTTCTTCAGGAGAATGTTTCAGAAATCTTATAATAAAATACATTTTTAAAGTTAAAAAAAAGACAAGGCCAGTTCTCATTATTTCCTTTGGTGCCACCACCTGCTTGGAGCCTGAAGCACCAGACACGCCAGCTGCAGCCCCTTCTCCGTTGTCTCTGGTGCCGAGGACTAAACAGGCGACATTCAGAGACCGAGGTGAGCAGATTAATTATTAAGCAGTCTAGCACAATCAATACAGTATTGCTGTGTGTTTCCTTTTAGATATTTCTGGAGTTTGCTTTCAATATTTAATTCGACTCAAACTCGTAGGTCATTAGATAATGTGTATTTCAGGTTACCCGAGGCGTAGCTGGCAGTGCGGCCACCCCACAGACAGGCTGAGCTCTTGGTCAGAGCCGGGGCTCAGTAGGCTGTAGTTGTAAAAGGCCTTCCAGGAAAGGGTAAAGTAAGACACACTTTCACAGGCTCTTCTTTTCTGCCTTTAAAAAAAGAGTAGGTAAGATTACTGCGTTTGTAAATTCTTCTTAAATTAATAATTTGCCACAGTGCAGTATTCATGGGATCTGCCGTAAATACTGTAAGTAGAGAAATTAGTGTGTAAGTGCCACACCTGTGTTTCTCAGCATTAGGGTGTAAACGACAGAACCAAACTGGGGGCAGTATTTCCTTTTTAAGTCATCCAATTATTTTGTTGATTCTTTGGAGTTCACATTTCTGCACCACAGAGGGGCATCAATGCCTGCGGTCCTCTCACACGTGCAGTTTCTTCTTCCACTCTGAGGGTGACTTCTTCTCCCTGTTGTGTCCCTGGTGCCTTCAGCATCTCAGACTGAGCCCCTATCCTGCCTTACACCTTCTTAGAAAGGGCAACAGCACCAGTGGGGACACCCCTCTGTTAGTTTCCCTGCGCTGCCACAACAAAGCACCCCCAACTGGGTGGTGGGAGCTACAGGTGTTTGTTCCCTTGCAGGGCTGAGCCTGACGATGAGGGTGTCATCAGCGCTCTGTTCCAGCCCTGCCTCCTGTGCCTGGGGAGGAGCATCATATTTTGCCTATTTTAAAGAGAATTGTCTGTTTATAAATGAAGATCATGTTTACATTTCGGCCTTGTGCAAGGCCTTACTGTTGATGAAAGGCAGATTCCATGTTCCAATAACATTTATAATTCTTTGTGAACAAGTGAATGTCTGTGTCTAGGAGACATTCAGGAGGCATTAAGGTACTTTTGATAAAATCCAAACAAGTTTCAAGAGTAAATTACTTTCCTCAGTGTGGAAGCCCTATAGGAAAGATTCAGAAAGCATAAGCCCTGTGGTTCTCAGTCCCTATGAATTATTCCTTTTCTAGTTGTTTTAAGAGTCTAAATGTCCAAAATAATGAGGAAGCTGAGTCATTCTAAAGGAACTAGTAGGTTCAGCGCCCACAGTTCAGTGGTTAGGGCGCCGGCCACATACACCAGGGCTGGCAGGTTTGAACCTGGCCCAGGCCTGCTAAAAACAACAATGACAACTATAACACAAAAATAGCCAGGCATTGTGGCGGGCGCCCTGTAGTCCAAGCTACTTGGGAGGCTGAGGCAAGAGAATCGCGTAAGCCCAAGAGTTTGAGGTTGCTGTGGGCTGTGAGGCCACGACACTCTACTGAGGGCAACATAGTGAGACTCTGTCTTAAAAATAAATAAATAAACACAAATAAAAGAACTACTGCAAAAGAAAAAAAATGGATTTCTTTCATGAAAGGTAGAAATGTTGTAGGAATGCTCTTTTCTGCTTGTGAGTCTGATCCGCACCATGAGAGAGGCTGTGTCCCGGGGGTCTGAGTTACACTGAAATCATTTCTTACTTGGATAATTAAGATCACATTTGATTCAATAGGGGAAAATGTACCCTAAAGGAAATTGGTAAGATAATTTGAGGTTTAGCTTCTGTAAAGGATTGAATTAATTCATAAACCATGTTTCTATTTATCTGCTATTTCTAATTTTTTTAACCTTACTTGAATTTCCTCATGAAGAAGAAAGAAAATAATCTTCAAATATTAAAAAATAAAAATGAAACAAAAAACATGCTTTCATGTCTAATCCTAGAAATTAAAGTCAACATATAATTCCTCATTTATAGGAGAACAGGGTGTGAGATAAAGGATCCCAGGAGAAAACAACCACATAAACACACAGTGTTAGAAAGTCTACAAGCACACTGGCCTGGTCTCTCCAAAAAAGCCAGCATTACCAAAATAAGGGATGGGAGAGACCTGGGAGAATGTTCTAGATGGAGATAAAAGATACATGAAAAACAAATACGTACGTATAATGTCTGATGTATGATACATAATGTATAATGCCTGAAGCTTTGCTGGATTCTGTAATAAAGGCATTTGGGGACCGAGGGGCAGTCTGCTGTGGACGGCATAGGAGGTGACATTAAGGAATTGGTACTGACTTCCTGGTGTGACAACAGCATTTCAACTGTGGGGGAACATCGTTGCTCTTCAGAGCCACAGTCTTGCTAGACGTGTCGTATGGTGTCTGAACACAGTAGATAAGTAAAAAACAAACAAACAAACAAGTAGACGGTTAAGTTGAGCCATTAGGTTATTTTCTCCCCAGCCTTCCTCTACCCATGAACTCAAGGCTGTTCACGATGCAACATTGAAGACGACAGTGTGGCCAAGAAACCATTAGCAGACAATGGCGTCGTAAGCACTAGGATAGTAAATACACCACCAGCAGAGTGCTGTGATCTGTGGCTGCCCAGTGCTCAGAGGAGCTAGGACAGGCCTGGGTTACCGATGCTGCCTCCAGCACACTGGGACCACCCTCAACTTCATTTGGTGACCTTTCTCCTCAATCTGGCATATGTCTTGCTTGTAGAATGCAATTCACACAACTGCGGTCCTTCCTGGGAAGTGGAGGCTTAGAGATAGCAGCTTTGTCACTTTGTCACAGCAGCTCCTGTGTGTCCCACGCTGTCTCCATCCCATCACGATGGCTAACACTTGGCACGTTCTTCGTGCCGACCTTAAGTGCTTTATGTGTGTTAATCTAGTCGTCACCACAGTGCTGGTGGCAGGTTCACGACCAGACACAGTCTGTGGACGAGGAGCTGGCAAAGAGATGAACCTGCCAAGAGCCAAAGCTGAACCGTGGCAGCGCTACACGGGAGAGCGAGCATGCTGATGTTTAAAGCTCATTCTGAAACCCAGCAGGTGGATTGGCGAGCAGAGGGTCGGACAGAAGGATGGACATGTATGAAATGTCACTTGTGGAGACTGTAGTTACGGTTGGTGTGTGGGTGTTCTCTGAGTAATCCTTTCAGGTTTTCTGTGTTTAGAACTTTTCATAACAGGCCAGGTACAATGGCTCATGCCTGTAGTCCCAGCACTTTGGGAGGCCAAGGTAAGGGGATCACTTGAGGCCAAGAGTTTGAGACCAGCCTGGGAAACATAATGAGGCCTCATCTTTACAGAGAATAAAAATAAAAAATAAATAAAATAAATAAAATAATTGAATGGTGGGTGCCTGTAGTCCCAGCTTTTGGGGATGCTGAGGCAGGAGGATCGTTTGAGCCCAGGAGTTGGAGGTTGCTGTGAGCTATGATCGTGTCACTGCATTGCAACCTGAGACAGAGGGAGACCCTGTCTCTTAAAAACAAAAAATGAAGAAGAAAGAAGAAAAGTTTTCTGATAAAATGTTGGGGGGAATGTCACCAAGTGACAGGCCAAGATGTGAACCAAGGCATCTTGCTTCAGGATCTGGGCGCTCCACCATTACACATGCCTGCCACTCACGCAGGGAAGGCTTTGATCAAATTCATGCTGAAAAGTGTGATAGGCCACAGTGGGAATGGAGAAGTTATGTGCATGTGCCCAGCCCTCTCCTCTGAGATGAAACGACTTGCACAAGGTCCAGGAAGAGTTAGGGCCTGTCCCAACTTCCCACTGCAAGGGGTGCCCACAGTTAAGGGGTGCTCAACCCCAGGGGTTCCCACTGCTCAGGGGTGCCCACAGTTCAGGGGGACCCACTGCTCAGGGCTGCCCACAGTTCAGGGGTGCTCAACTCGAGGGGTGCGCACAGTTCAAGGGTGCCCACTGCTAAGGGGTATTCAACCCTAAGGATGCCCATAGTTCAGGGGTACCCACTGCTCAGGGGTGCCCACAGTTTGAGGGGTACCCACTGCTTGTGGGTGTACAATTCCAGGGGTGCCCACAGTTCAAGGGTGACCACGCCAGGGGCTCTGTGTCTTTTCTTAAAGCCCTGAGTGGTGGGCTACATGGACCTGTGGACATCTGTGGTGTGAGAGTACAGAGTGGCCTTCTCAGGACAGCTGACGTCTGGCCACCCCAGGTGCTGCCTTCCCTGTGATCGGTGCCCTGTGACCGGTCTGCACGCCAGTGCCCATGTAGACGCTGCCCTTTACCCACAATCATGTCTCTTTGAGCACACAGTTTGTTGAGCTGCACGGGAAACTTTTGTCCTTGGGTTTAAATATCATGTGGTTTCACTTATATTTTTAATGCCTGGGGTCCAGGCTGCACCTTCCTTTGAGGCGGTTGGCACTGCGCAGACACCGTCTGAGGAACTCTCCCAGACTGGTGGGTGATGGAGTCGAGAGCCGGAAGGGACAGGTGCGGAACAGCAATCTGGGACGGCTGCAGTGATCTGTGTGTGACGGCGGTTGGGGGAAGGTCAGGAGCCACGCTGCACAAATGATGCCTGTGACCCTGAGACACAGGGCAGGAGACACACACGTGCGTGTGGCACCAATGCAGAGCTGTTGAGGCATAGAGTTCTGACATTTTGGCAGCAGAAGGAGCCACCATGGCCTCTTTTTACACAACGGTAACAGGATAAGTGAGCCCAAGGTCAGGGCGCTTGTTATTGGTACATCCTCCAGCAAGGCCCTAGGTTGCACAGGTCTTAAAAATGCCACTTTTCACATGCTAATGTTTTATTTCCTATTAACTAATTGTAAATTACACACTCAACTCCTTGCTGAGGGCTGTGCAAGCCTTTCTCATCTCAGGCAATTGTGTCTTTCAAGGACATTAACGTGGAAGAACTGCCTCAAGCCAAGAGGCCCACAGAGTCTGTACCTTGGCCCCCTCTTCTGGGGACAGTGGTGCAGACAGCGCACACAGCTGAGCTAAAGGCTCTCACACAGCTGATAAGATCTCAAGAGCGGCATCTGAAGGCCGGGTGTGGTGGCTCATGCCTGTAATCCCAGCCCTCTGGGAGGCCTAGGCAGGTGGATTGCCCAAGTTCAGGAATTGGAGACCAGCCTGAGCCAGAGTGAAACCCCATCTCTAAAAATAGCTGGGCATTGTGGCAGGCATCTGTGGTCCTAACTACATGGGAGGCTGAGGCAAGAGGATCGCTTGAGCCCAGGAGTTTGAGGTTGCTGTGAGCTATGACGCTATGGCACTCTACCCAGGCAACAGGGTGAGATTCTGTCTCAAAAAAAAAAAAAAAGCGTCATCTGAATGCAGGTACGTGAGTGCGCAGGCTCAGGCCACTGCCAGGGCAGGCCCCAGGGCTCTCTCTGGTGCTATCAGGCCTTAGTGGATACTCCAGAGGAATGGCCCACAGTTGCAGGGGTCTCCTTGGGACTTTAGGGGATACCCAAAGAGGCTAGCCAGGGTACTTTTCTGGAAATTCTAGCAATGCTGCGTCTGGGTCTCCCTGAACCTGTAGCATAGTTCGAAACACCCAGACTGGGGGACTTGAAGGACACCTGGGCTCTGTGGCACGAGATATTGCTGTTGCCCGTGCTCGAGTGGAAGGGATTCTGTACGCGGTGTTGGTACTCAGTTCTCCTAGAACAACGTCTCCCTGTGTGGTTTCCTCATTTTGTCTCCCAGAGGGGGAAGAGTGAGAGTAAGTGAGAGCTTCTGGGTTATTTATTTACCCACCCATTTACCTATCCAGCCACGCAGTCACTCATTTAATCTGTTTGCCTATCCTTAGCTAACTATCTACGTACAAACTGAATTAACAAAATCTGTGGCTCCAAGCAATCTTCCCTGGCTGCTGGGTGATGAGTGCCAGGCAGTAATTTCTGCCAACACACTAGGGGTCCGTGCACTCAGCACCCCAAGGCCAGTGGTGTCCGGCTCGCCTCCCCCATCGCACCTGTCTCCACCTTGGCCTGCAATCCCGCGCAATCCTGCTGCCCCGTCCTGCCCAGGTAACCACCATCCTAAATCCCATCTCCTTGTTCCCTGGCTTCCTTTTTCATATAGTTTTGTATCAGGATGTCCAACCTTCGGTCCATAGGCTCCCTGCAGCGTTTTTGAGGCCTGTTTTTCTTCTCTGTGATGTTGGATATTGCAAGAATTATGCATGAATCTTTTTTATTTGCACGTCAGGTTTTGTTAGTGTTTGTGTTTTAATGTGTGGCCCAAGACAACGCTTCTTCTCCCAATGTGCAGCAGAAAAGAAGAAAGGTTGGACATTCCTGTTTCACATCCATATGCATTCCTAAAATGAGTGTGAATATAGTGTTTACCTTATTGAAATGGTGGTGCAGACTCTGTAGTAGTGGTAGACTTACTTTTTCACTCACTATTAAATTGCTAAGTCTCACTGTGTCGTGTCCCACCACAGCGTCTTCCTCATGGTGGCTTTGTTCGAGCCCTCCCTGAAGAGGTAGTATCAGGGACTGGGGGTGATGGTGAGCTCAGCCAGGCAGCCACTAACTAACAGCCCCTGGGTGGAGGCAGGGACTGCTGTGTCAGACAAGGGAACTTGTTTCTCGAGGAACAGCAGATGACCTGAGTGTCCATCTTTGTGTTGCTCCTATTGGCCGCCAGGTCCATGGGAGATGTGGATGCCCACAAGTGGGGCCCCACACGTGGTGGGTGCTGACAGAGCAGAGCCCTGAGCTGAGGGTGCACGAGTGTCTCCTAATGCGCGGTCAGCGTGGCTACCTCTTGCCCTGCAGGCTCCTGTCATCTCTATTTTTCGCGCTGTCTGCCATGCATTCTAGAAAAGTCAGCCTGGGTGAAGAGCAGCCGGGCCTTGTTTGCGAGATGAGCAGGAGGTCGGCATGCTTGCTGCAGACTGTTCAGGCCTTCTGACATGGGACAGAGATGTCTCTAAGAGCAAACACGCTAAGCGTCATCCACCCATTTATATCTTAAACAAAGTTAATTATTTGCTTTTTACCATCTTCAGAGGTAGATGAGCTGAGCTTTGCAACAGGGAGGGGTGAGGAGAGGCACAGGGCGGGTGGTGGGGAAGGGCTGTGGGCTGCACTCTGCTTGGTTTTCGCCTGTTGGGCAGTTTTGCCCTGGACTGACCGTGACGTATATCTGATGGGATTGAAGCCACTGCTTACCTACATGGCCGTAGCATCAAGAGCAATTAATTGATCTGACAGCATTTTTATGCTGTGCTGACTCAGCGGCAAAGCAAGGACAGACCAGTGCGAACGGCTCTCTGAGGGGGCCTGGAACTGCCCGGTGGGGCAGGAGCCCTAATGCTGAGCAACTGATGTGGCATCCTCAGGCCTTGTCCCCTCTGTAAAAATTCTCCCTCCTCTTCACAGTATACTTAAGGTCTGGGCTGGCGGAAGGCAGGCCACATCAGCAATTCCTCAAAGGAGGAGACTTTACAGGCCCAGGTGCAGGGGCTCCTAACATGTTAAGCATCATCCACCCATTTATATCTTAAAGAAAATTAATTTATTTGCCTCTGCCCTGGAGTTACCTAGGAGTGTCACCAAGTCTGTGCAGCCAGGACAAACATGCTGGGTACAAAGCAGGGGCTGACTGACTCAGTGCAGATGGAATCAGCTAGAAGCTTCTACCCCAAGCTGCAAGCAAAGCTTTCAACCTGGCTTCACAAAACAGTCACCTGGGGGATGGTCAGAAGCACCTGTCAGGGCCACCCCCAAGTGATGGACTCTGAAGACTGGCTGGAGTCCTGGCCAGGCTTCTTTCAGAAGCTCCCAGGTGAGAACCACAGCTCCTGGGGAAAGAAACGGAGCTTCTGATTCTCACCTGCCACCTGCCTAGGAGATGAGCCTGGCCATGGCTCGGCAGGGACGTGGCGAGCCCAGGTTCATGACCTTCTGGTCTGCCATGTCCTCAGGGCCTCCTTTGAGATGTCGAGGCAGCTCTAGCCTCCTGCTATTTAGCACTGCAGTCAAATCTAACATCATGGGCACTGACTGCACTGGGGAACCAGGATTTAGGAAAATCTGCAAAGAATTATTCTCAGGGGTCCTGGAGCTTCCCTGCCACAGTTCCCCCAATCTCTTCTGATGGTGGTGGGAAGGAGAAAAGCGTGGTCTCTGCTGCTCTGCTCCCCGGGATCACCCGCACAGACTCCACCCACAGACTTTTCGTCCCCTTGCGTGTTCTTCTTCCAGCTGTTCCTCATTTCTACCATCTTCTCTATCAGCAATGCTGCTTACTGGGATGAACACCACCGCGGGGACAGTGCCCTCAGGCTGAATCCAGGGGATGGTCATGGTGTATCACACCTGCTGTGGGCCTCCCACAGCAAGGGCAGCAGCAGCTCCATGCACCAAGATGTGGGTGCCTTTGGGGCCCTACCTGGGCTCTCGCCATCCATATCCCCAGACAATCTGCCTCTGGCCTCTTAGTGCCTTGTGGGAGAAGTTCAGAGACCAGGAGGTGGCTGTGGACATATTCACCACGCGTCTCCCTCTCCCTGTGCAAACGTGGGCCCCAGCACACGCCCCACGTGGCCCCTTGCACAGACTGTGAGGTCACTGGTGGCAGAGCACATGGCTCCAGGCTGCTGGGATGGTCCTGCCCTCATTCTACCCTTAGCTGGGCACCTTCCCAGTCTCCCTTGGAACGTAAAAATCATTGGTCATGCCCACTTTGTGGGGGCACCCTAAGAGCTACTTATGTGCTGGCGAGTACCCCAGGGGCATTGGCTGTCATTCCCCACTCTCCAGATGACAGATGGGGCCTGCCCACGAAGAACATGTTCGGGGCCATAGCCAGGAGTGGCACAGCCAACCCTCTCTCCAGATCCCTGACCTACCGGGAGTCCAGAGCAGAGAGAGAGAAGAATTGGAGTTGCTGTGGTGCTCAATTCTGGACCTCGGACTTGCCCACCCCCTGGACTTGTTACATGAGGTGATCTGTCCTCCCAGCTGGCACCTGGGGGGTTGCTGTCCCCAGCAGCTGGGAGCATTCTCACTGCACAGTGGGTTCTCTCTGTGCCCTGCCACAATCTTGGAAAGGGAAGCCTGGGTCTTCTAGCCCTGGCTGGGCTGTGGAGCTGATCTGTATCTGGAGCTGCCGGACTGCACACCTAGTGGGAGGGCCAGCGTGAGGAGGCAGAACGGAAGTGAGGGCTGGGGAATAAAGACAGAAAGAACCGGAGGGAAGGACGGCAATTTAAATGCTAAGTGGGATCCCAAGAGAGGGTAAATGGTGGGATCACACTTATGGTGCATCTTAGAAGGGACAGGTGAAACCCAGTCCCTTTTTGTCAACGCTCTTTCCTTAGACCTTTCACCTGCTCAGGCATTGTGTGTGAGCCCTGGAGTCTTTTCTTATTAACTGGACTTTGACCTGTTAATGTGCTAAGTCTTCCCTGCAGCTGGTCCCATTGTCATGCCACCACTCTAAGTGTGCTCTTTTCCTCTGTAGTTCACTTACTTTGAACCTGGGGCAGTGTTCTTGTTTGTAAGATCTCTACAAATCTAACCATTATAAGCACCTGAATATATTTAGGAACAAAATTTCTGTTTTTCTGTAAGAATACAGTTACTTTATACCCAAAAGAAAATTCAAAATGTTTTCTTCTAACATTGCAATATATACGTGGACCCCCAAACAGCATTATGTTCATCAAGACATTATTGTTTTAAAGAATCTCAAATATTTCTCAGTAGCTATATTCATTTTCTATTGCTGCTATAACAGATTATCAAAATCTTAGCAGCTTAGAGCAACCTATAGTCATTATCTCACATTTCTTTTTTGTTTGACACAGAGTCTCACTATGTCGGCTACGGTAGAGTGCTGTGCCATCACTCTTGGGCTTAAGCAATTCTCTTGCGTCAGCCTCCCAAGCAGCTGGGACTACAGGTGCCCACCACAATGCCCAGCTAATTTTTTTTTTGTTATTGTTGTAGTTGTTGCTGTTATTTGGCAGGCCTGGGCTGGGTTTGAACCTGCCAGACCTCGTGTTGTGGCTGGCACCTAACCACTGAGCACAGGTGCCAAATCTATCTCACCTTTCTGTAGGTCAGAATGCTGGGTTGTCTTGAGCAGTTTCTCTATTGTAGGTGTCATAAGGCCACAGAGTGTTAGGCAGCCAGGCTCTGGTTAGGATGGTCTGGAAGAATATCTTGTCAGGGCTGAGTCAAGGTTTGCTCCCAGAGCATTCCCTGCAGCTGTAAAACTAAGGTTCTTATTTTCTTCTGGCTATCAGCCAGGGACCACTCTTAACTCTTTTAGGTCCTTATCTCTAGTTCATGTTATAAATTAGGTCCACACATAGAATCCGGATAATCTCTCTAGCTTAAGGTTCATAATCCTGATGACATTTGCAAGGCTCCCCCTGTTATGTCATGTTTCAAGTTCACAGGTCTGGAAATTAGGGTGTGAATGTCTTTGGGGAGCCATTGTTCCTCCTGTCATAGTAACTGGATCACAGCCCACATCAGGCTAGAGAGAGAAAATGAAGCTTTATCCACAGGACTCTGCGACTGCCTATCTTGGTATCACTTTCTCTGATTTAGCATCATTCCTAGGCCCTCCCATATGGTGGGAAAGATGGTCACCCCATGCTCTTAGCTTACACAGGCTCAGTTAATAGGCAAACATGCCATTTGTGAGATGGACATGGAAGTCATGTTTTCAGTTTTATTTACAAGAAGACATGGTTTCCTATCAAAGGGAGTTGAAAGCATCCATTGCAGGGCTAGTAACAACAGATCCAGGTCCCTGACACTGTAGCTATAATTCTAAGAGGACAGGAGCTGGAAGAGTATAGCAAGTGGTACACTTGTCCTTAGAAACAAAAAACAAAAGAGACAGGTCATTGAAAATCATCTACCTTGGTACCTTCTTCACAACCCAGGGAGAAGAAGCTTACAGTAAGCAAGTAATCTCAGTTCTTACACTGATATTAGTGATCAAAGTAAAAATACATGTGTATCTTTCAAGTTCAAATGGGTTAACTTGATATCAGTCATGATATCCATTATATTCTAAAATCTCAACTAACTCTAAAGAAGGGTGTGTAAGTTAGAAAATATTTCGGCTACACATAACAGAAGAGATAGAAAGTAAAGGAAACAGTTATTATCTCACATAAAATCCTAGAAGTGAGGTAATTCCAAGGCTAGAAAATAAATGTACCTTCAAAAACAGATTCCTTATATGTCCATTTACTTCTCCAGAGTTTTTACTCCTCTTAGGTCCAAGGTCCTCAGATGGTTATCTCAGTTCCAGATATCACATACGGATAACAATGTCAGGAAGAAGAAAAGAAATACCCTTCTCATTTGTCTCCCTTATAATATAAGCAAAGAAAAGCTTTTCAAACATTTCCTAACATTTCATTGGCTAGAATCATGTCACATGATCATGTTTTAATCAATCAATCACCATAGACCACTTGGCTAGGACCAATCAGGAGTCTCTCCTATAGCCATTTCTCCATAACTATATAGACACATGGGATGGTGAACAAACTAAGAGACTTGTCAACAAGAAATATGGAGATAATGGCTACTGGTAGATGCCTGACAATTTCTTTAACAAAAGGTGAGGCATATTTATACTTATCATATGGTTCATGAGAGAAAATATTCAAAAACATTGGATTAGAGACACAGAGCAGCAGTATTAGCTTACCAATAGTTATTTTTTATTTTTATTTACTTATGTATTTATTTTTTGGAGACAGAGTCTCACTCAGTCACCCTGGGTAGACTACCATGGTGTCATAGCTCACAGCATCCTCAGTCTCTTGGGGTCAGGTGATCCTCTTGCCTCAGCCTCCCAGGTAGCTGAGACTACAGGCACCTGCCACAATACCTGGATAGTTTTTCTATTTTTAGTAGAGATGAGGTCTTGCTCTTGTGGAGGCTGGTAACAAACTCCTGAGCTCAAGCCATCCACCCACCTCAGCCTCCCAGGGTGCTAGGATGACAGGCGTGAGCCATTGCGTTTAGCCAATAGTCATTTTTTAAATGTATCAGAAGCACTAAAACCTTTTTGATCCTCTCTTGAATCTCATCTGACATAATGATTTTCCTGTTCTGCTCCAATGTTGGAAGATGTCCAGAGTTTAGGAGTTGCATGAAATGAAAAAACACAGAACAGGAATAGTTATGGCTTCTAGGAATGATTTTCCAAGTGATCTGAAAAACAAGAAACTTCAGGAACTTGAATTAGGTGCCTATCTATGTGATATGAAAATGATATGCCTCTGCTTCCATGACAAGAGGTTAGTGACCATGCTGAGTATATTCTTCTTTGGCCCTCAGACACTGTTGACCACTGTTCAATTGAAGCCTGTTCAATCTGAAAAACTGACAGTTATTTTAGAACACACAAAGTTTATGGGAAGAGTGAACAGAGCTGATCAGTCCTATGAATGTCACGGATTTGCAAGGATGTCCTACAAATGGCAGAAAACAATTATTCTTCTGGCTGATGGAAGTTGCAGTTGGGAACAGCTACACCCTTTACTCATTCGATAAGAAGGAGAGTGGAGAAAATGTGCAGATACACCTTTCTTAAAGGAGAAATCTCATCACTCAGCTTGTAAGCCATGTGGGGAACAGAAACTCAAACAAGAGGGGAGACCATCATCTTCTGACATCAAAGAAAGGCTAACTGGGAAAATGCATTTTATAATGCAAAATGAAAAAAAACCAACAAGGATTGCATTGTTAGCAATGAAAGAAATGAGAAAGTTGGAAGGATAGAAACCATTTTCTGGCTCGGCTCCTGTGGCTCAACAGGCTAAGGCGCCAGCCACATACACCTGAGCTGGCGGGTTCGAATCCAGCCCAGGCCCGCCAAACAACAATGGTAGCTGCAACCAAAAAATGGCCGGGCGTTGTGGCGGGCGCCTGTGGTCCCAGCTACTTGGGAGGCGGAGGCAGGAGACTTGCTTGAGCCCAGGTATTGGA
Source organism: Perodicticus potto (assembly GCA_963574655.1). Taxonomy (NCBI): domain Eukaryota; kingdom Metazoa; phylum Chordata; class Mammalia; order Primates; family Lorisidae; genus Perodicticus; species Perodicticus potto. The sequence goes on along the minus strand of CAUYRH010101816.1, from coordinate 17,386 downwards.
GGTTGCTGTGAGCTGTGATGCCATAGCACTCTATCCAGGGTGACAGCTTGAGACTCTTTCTCAAAAAAAAAAAAAAGAAAGAAAGAAAGAAAAGAAACCATTTTCTACTGTGAGACACCTGGACTTCCCCCTGAAGATTGCTTCAGGAAGTACCACACTCAAAAAAAAAATCATGCATAAAATTAAACAAAAATTTTTTAATTATTCCATATAACCTAAAGTAGATAATAGAATCATCAGGTGAATTCATATTTACATTTTTCCCTTTTAAAACTGTAGGATAATTAGAAGTAATCTACCAACCTCTTTTCCACCCCCAAATAGATGACAGCTCGGGAGTATGCAGATAGCAGAAAAATCGGATTGGAAAGAGTTTTAACATCTTTCTTTGAATTGGATGACAAAGTTTTAGTCCTTGAAACACGTGAAAAGAATGAAGATGAAAGAAGGACATGGGACAACAAAATAAGCATCTCAGCAAAATGGGATGGAATAAAAAGCGTGGGACACACAGAAGATCGAAATAGCAAAGATGTTAATGCTCTTCCATGATCTTCTGAAGAATGAACACCGGGTATGCAGGGAAGATAAACTGCGTGTTAATATGAGAATGCATGAGGGCTTGTATGAAAGAAGTATAGTAAAATACATGTATTGTTCTCAGGACAGAGAGTCATGTGTGTGTGTGTGTGTGTGTGTGTGTAGTGTGGAGGGAAAAACACTTGGAAAATACCAGAATGTGAAGTGCAAGCAGCCCCGAAATGGTATCTGTTTAATTCTCTATCTTAATCCAGAGCCTGGCCTAACTTATGCTTATTTCTGGTGGAGAATGTTTTAGCTTGTCAACACAACCATTCGGCAAGGTAGATGTTTTCAAGAAGAACATTCATTTTGCCTTAATTGATAAGTGAGTTTTCTGAAGGCACGTAGCTTTAGAATAATATTTAAGCGTTATTTTAATTATGACATAATTGTTAGATGTGTGTTTTGGCACATATCTCTGACTCATACGATTCTTTAGGGGAAATGTTATTCGATCAAGAACCAGAAAGAAAATCAGAAAATCATCTTCAGTGCTATAGTTTCCCCAGCAATGATACAATACCATTATTTTCCTTGTGTCATGCCTGAAATATGTTCGCAAAAGTTGAGGTCAAAAGAACCATAAAGCATATCCAACTAACATAATAAAATCAACGAAATTCCAAGCATGTCTGTGGCTGCATCCTGAATTCATCTCAGATCCCAAGTGATAAAATACAAATGAAACGGAGCACTTCACCCCATTCTACAAATTCCCTCTGCAGCCTTTACAGCAAGATGAGTTATGGACCCGCTGAAAGACTCCGAAGCTCAGAACCGCTCCTGTTTTGTTACACGTGACAGGTAGGGTCTTTGAGAGTCGGGACTAAATTACGGTTTGAAGAGTAAGCACTTTCCATAGATCAGTCCTGCTTTGGGCAGTGGGGGTGGGGAGACCCTGCCTCTGTTCAGGAGCAGCAGCATCCTACCAGGCTCCAGGCTGGGCACGTTGCCTGTGTCTTTTCCATAAATGTTCTTTTGGCTCTCTTCCTCGCCGCTGAACGCTGGGAGGTGACAGGTGCACGTGTAGACCGAGCTGGCGCATATCTGACTGAACGCCTGGGACTTTCCCTGTGACAGGACTTACCCGGTCATGATGGATGGTGGCTGGAGCGCAGGAAAGAGAAAGGGAAACGAGAAAGGAAGCTAATGGTATTACACCACGGGGGTCCGTAAAATGCCCACCTACGAAACGATCTCAGGATCTCAATATCTGACAGGAGTTGAGGGAATTAAGAGTAATTTGATTACAGGTGCTCAACTGGCATTCATTTTCCTCCTATTATCTGAGAACCCTCCCTGGAGAGAGAGCGCTAACCCTCAAAAGCAGCAGATGAATGGCTCTATTAAAAGCGCTGTAGTTTGTTCATGGCTCTGGAGCATCTGACCATTTTATGAACCCAGTGGAATTGTAAATAGGAAACAGAAGAGAGGAAACGTCTCCCTCAGACAGTATACAGATGACTATATTTGTCTTTAGTGATTTGTAATTGAAAAAGACTTTGCTTACCAAAAAAAGGAGGTAAAATCTTATCTGCTGCCACCCCCTAATTCCTCCACCCCCAATACTTCCCCCACAAAAGATAGACATAGTAATACCATGTGATTGCAAACTGTGATGGTTTCTTAGTTTTAAAAAAAAATCTAAGTTAGATATGCTTAGTTTTAAGTAATTTTTGCTGTTGAAATTTTAAATGCATCTGGTCCATTTATATACATTTCATTTAATCTCACTTAAAAATAAATCTCTAGTTCTTTGTGAATTCTACTTTCAAACACAAATTCTGTAATAGTAACAACTATGAATGGAAAATATCTGAGTAATTCAGAAATCAATAAACCTCACTGAAATTTAGTCAGATTATATGATAACACTAACTTTTCTCCTCCAGTAAAAGGTAGGATAGATACAATTATATTTAACACAATGTCTCCAATGTTGATATTACTGGCATTGTTTATTTAATCTTTATTTAGACAAAAGAGCACACATTTCTCGGGTTATGGCTGGTTTACTTCTGGTGGTAATATTGTGTGATTATGTTATCACATAATAATGTTCAGCTCTTATCAACTGAAATAACGTAAATATAAATCTGTAAACTACAGAAGAGTACTAAAAGATTCAAGAAGTTCAGGAACAACATATGAGATAGAAATAATGTTGTAAGCTCATTTATACTTTTCATCAAAGCCAGGCGAGGAATGAACTTATCTTAAAATTCTGATAATAGGAGTCTGAAAGGAAAGATTCCCTCTTTTATCAAAATACATTAACTGCACATAAACTCTAATATGCCATGTTTCCGTATTAACTATACAGAACTTACTCCATATATGTGCATTTATACACACCAAATGAATACACAAAATGTGGCAACTATTTCACAAATTCATCTTTGGGGTATTCAATAATTATATTGTTCTGAAAACCACGTTTGAAACATCTTAGAACTTCAAAATATGCAATATTTTATTCAAGATATCCTGGAAATGTCCAAAGTCAAACTTAATTTTGTTTTTTGCACAGTGAGTTAGCTATAAAAATCATGAGAATTTGTAGGCAGTTTAAGAATAGGCTCAGAATTCAATTTTAAAACAGAAGCAATGCCACCTATCTTTTATAAAGTGTAATCTGTGCTCACACATGAATTCCAGAAATATGTTCATCATTTAATAAAATCAAAAAATATGCAAATAACTGTTAAAAAATTACTTATATTGTATGGCATACTTGTATGAGTATTCACGGTTACAAATATATGTACAATGTGGCCAAAAGAAATAGACAATCCTTAATGATTTATACTAATATGAGATCATGCCACAAGCAGATAATTATTTAATTCAATAGTCTACATAATCTTAAAACTATAAATATTAGGTTACTGTTCTGAACTACTTAAAAATGTACTGCCTACCTTAGAAATTGACTATAAACTGAATGTTGATTTGGGTGGTAGCTGTATTTTCTTTTTTTAACTATAACTAATTCTAATGAAAGTGAATGAACATTCGGTGATTATCTACTTTGTGCCAGGCACGAGAAAAGCCTTTCCCTCTCATAACAATGTTACCATCATTGGGTTCATTTTGCAAATAGGAAAACTGAGGCTTGGAAGTTTAGAAAGTTTAGAAAGTTAAGGCATGTTTTAGGGAAGTGAAGAAATTCTTCAAGGTCCCCTTGTTAAAGCAATGAAGACAAAGAACAAAGACACAACGCAGGACCAAACAGACCACTGTCTAGTCACCCCAAAAGCTTTGCTTTCCCTAACAGCTCCCCACAACTCCTGGCACAATACTTGCAAAATAGAAAACAAAACACAATTTCCTAGCGGAGGGCTAAAAGTGCAGTCAAGTCTCAAAACAATTAGATATTCAAGAATATGAAAGTTAAAATGATAAAATAAGAAAAATTAGTAGAATTGGACAATGCCTCAATGAGTAAATTCAGGAAAATGTAATCCAAGTTATCAAACAATTGATAACATTATGATTATTATATTCCTTACAAAATCTCCATCAGGAAATTATGAAAGACTTAAATTTAGAACTCTGTTTCATTTATACTTCAGACTCCTGCTCTGGAAGGAAAGTCGGTAAGTTAGAAAATGCTACTAGATCATTACCCAAGCAGGCACGCAGAGCAGATGTGCACACAAACACATGTATACATTCAGTTATAGTTGGCTTAATATTTACTTTAGACATCTAACTTTAAGGATTGGGGAGTAATTCACCTTAAGAATCAACACTATGTCATAGACTTTTACCGCTCCCCAGATATCCGTGCACTTTCTAATGCCTATACCCTCTAGCAATTATACGGATTTATGTCACTAGATTCAGCCAATAAAACAATGGGCGGAAATGACGTCACTCTTCCATCAAAGCATGGAAGAGCAGGTCTGGGTTTCCCATGCGTTCTCTCTCTCTCTCTCTCTCTCTCCTTTAGCCACTGGTAAGGTTCCAGACGACAGGACCTCCGTAATCACTCTGGGATCCCAAGTGCCCATGGGGAGCACAGTGTTTTCCACCAAACAGTGATGGAGATTGAGCCTGGGCTTGTAGAAGCAGCCATGGTTCTTGAGGAAGGCGCTGTGGCATGGAGATGTTTTCTAGCCTGGAGACAAGTCCAAGCAACTGCACGTGTTAATGAGATAAGACAGTCGCTCATTAGCAAGCAGGTGTTATACTTCGGACATTTGTGGTGCAACAGGGTGTGAGTCGAGCCCATGGAGAAAGAGCACATAGGGACCATTAAGCGTGGGATCCTAGTACATGGGCCCCACCACACCTATTGTATAATGCTTCAATAAAAGGCCACAACAGAGGTTATTGGGGCTCTCCCTGCACCTACGGGAAGCCCATCTCTTGCAAGCTTGTACCTTCAATCCCTGTCCTGGCTGTTTTTATTTGCATGGTTACCCGGTCACCGACAACACAGCATTAAATATGTAGCTTGAGCAAGTAGTAGACTTTTTAGTGTTAGTTTATTGACTCCTGGGGCTAGTTTGTTTTTCAGTATAAATTAGCCTATTCTGACTTGTGCAAGCTTTTTCTGGTATATAGATCTTAGAAAATCAAGAGCTGACACTGCAGTCCAAATATCTTCTTAATCATAATGATGCTAAGTAAATTCCAAAACTGTCTACATTTCACGGTTAATTTTTAAAAATAATCTGTGTATCTAAACTAAACCTTTTCTTCATCAGCACATTCTGAATTGTCAGTAGTTGCCATTAATAGGCACTGACTAGAATATTTGGGATAATAAAGAGAGAAACTATTACTTCAGCTTAGGACATACTGAAGCGGTGTGGGACTTCTCTGAGGGATCCATTTATCCAACCAATATTAACTGAATAGTTAGTATGTGGCAAGCACTCATCTCAGTATGAGTAAGCATTGCTGTAGGCTGGGCGCTGTGGCTCAAGCCTGTAATCCTAGCACACTGAGAGACTGAGGGAGGCAGATTGCATGAACTCAGGAGTTTGAGACTAGCCTGAGCAAGAGTGAGACTCCGTCTCCAAAAATATAGCTGAGCATGGTGGTGGGCGCCTGTAGTCTCAGCTATTCAGGAGGCTGAGGATGGCCTGAGCTCAAGAGTTTGGGATTGCTGTGAGCTATCATGCCACAGTACTCCACCAAGAGTGGCAAAGTGAAACTATCTCAAAAAACAATGAAAAAACCACTTGGCCCATACTCTCAGTCTAGTGGCTGAGAGGCATAAATAAAAATTAATTACACAAACCAAAAGTCAAAACTACAATAAAGAAGGCCACTGTGAAATAAATGTGCATGGTGTCTTTAGAACTCTCCCGAAGAACTGAATTTGTAAAATGAACCCAATGATAGTAACATTGTTAGGAGAGGAAAAGCCTTTTCTCAAGGCTGGCACAAAGTAGATAATCACTGAATGTTCATTCGCTTTTATTAGAAGTAGTTATAGTTAAATAACTATCTGCTTATGTCTCTTAGTTAAGAGTTAACTCTCCTGAAGAACTGAATGTTGAACTGAAATAGGAAAATAATAAAGGAGGTATTTCATTGGAGTAGAGGAGTCACATAAGTCAGAGGACACAGAACAATCACAGGATTGAGTTGACAATAAGCATTTTTGAGCAAGAGGAAGGTCAGAGGCGAGAAGAGAAAGAAGTAGAGGAAGACATATGATAGTTGAGAAGCAGGTAGAGGTCTGGTTTTGTAGATCCTTGTAAGCTGCTTGCCAACAACTCTGTGCATTATTTTAGAGCAATAGAAAATACTGAAAAGCTTTAAGTTGAAGGGAGAAACTATCATCAGAAGTGCTTTAAAGATGACTGATTTTAGATTCAAAGAGGATGCAAAAGAGCCTTTGGGACAAGATTGTTTCTATGGCTAAGGGGCAACATTTGTATTATACTGAATATCTTTTTAAGTGGCTGTTCCATGTTACATACCTACCAGCAAAACATAAGAGTTGCAGTTTCTATACATCCTTGCCAGGGCCTGTGAATTTTTTATTTGAGCCAGTCTAACATGGAAAAAGCAATGTATCGTTGTGGTTTTGATGTTGAATATCTTTTTATGCTTTAATGCTTATCAGCCATTTGTCTATTTTCTCTGGTGAAATGCCTACTCAAATTTCTTTCCCATTTTCAAATGAGATTGCTTTCTCGAGTTAAGAGTTTGTATATATTCTGGTTACAAGTCATTTTTCAGATACAAGATTTAAAAATATTTTCTCCCACTCTGCGTCATGTGCTTCCACTTTCTTGATAGTCTCCGGAAGTAGAAAGGGTTTTAATTTTGATAAGGTCCAGTTTATAAGTTGTATTGTTCTTCATTTATATTTTTGGTAACATATCCAAGAAATCGTTCTTTAATGTAAGTTCATGAAGATTTACTCCTACGTATTTTTCTAAATGCTTTACAATCTTAGCACTGAGATTATTGTCTGTGATATATTTTGAGTTCATTTTTATGTTTGGCAAACTTATCTGTTGCACTCAGAAATCTAATTGCCCAGAACTATTTGTTGAATGTTTGTTTTAAAAAGCCAAATCAACTCCTGGTACATCCAATTGATACTATCATATAGTTACATTCAAAGAAGTCAATTTTTCACTAAAAAAAAAAAAATTAGTTACCTAATTGTCCCTGACTGAATGTGAGGCCTCGTGCACAGTGGAGACACAAGAAAGTCTTGAAGAAAATAAAAGCCAGAATTACAGAAAACACATTTAAAGAAGTAAAGGAATGTATAAGAACAATAACTTTTAAAACAGAAAATACCAATAAAATGATAGAAATCAAAAAAGAGTATACTAAATAAAATTGTACAATTGAAACTATAATAATCGAAATGAAAAATTTCCAAGAGGCATTGTAAATAAGATCCGAGCACACACATACCTCAAAGAAAAAGAATCAGACATTTCAAGATAGATAAATACAGAATATCTACTCTGAAGAACACAAAGGAAGGTCAGAGCCTCAGAAGCCTGTGACAGACCACCAAGTACGCCGATTTCTGTGTGATGGAAGCATCAAAGGGGAAAAGAGGCAGAACACTTGAAGAAATATTTCCATACGTGATTTAAGACATTCATCTACACACCCCAAAGCTTAGTGAACTCCATGTAAGATAAACAAAAAGATCACATCCAGATAAATCATAGGAAAACAGCTAAAAGCCAAAGACAAAGAGAAAAATCTTGAAGATAGCGAGAGAAAAGCAAGTCAGCACACAAGGAAACCACAATAGGATTGAAAACCAACTTCTCATTGGGAGCAATGGAGACTGACAGGGGGAAAGATGACAAACACAAAGTGTGAATTAAATGTTAAAAAATCACGAAAATCTTTCAGCCAAGATATCACTATCAAAAGAGAAAAAGCCTATGAAAGTCAAATAGAGAAATTTTTCCAAAAGCAAACACTAGTGTAACATGTTTCTTTCATAGCTGCCTGACTAAAAAATACGTAAAGAAATTCCTCCAGGCTGGAAGAAAATTACATCAGATGGTTGAGAACTTTTGCATTTTCAGCCATTCAGATGGTTAATTGAATCCACATTAAAAAAATACAGAGCAATAGAAAATGCAAGTACATAAGTCGGTTAATATAAAATACTGAAAATACATGTGTGTATACATAAAACTTCTTTTCTTTTCTTCTTTTGAAATATAAATCAATTGCATTAAAATTATAAATCTATGTTTTGCAGCTTGGACCACATTAGATGTAATATGTGTGACAATAACATTATAATAGAAGGAGAAGAAAGAGAGCCATATTATATCAAAGTTTCTATATTTTACTCGTTAGTTTTAATCTTAAGAGATTATAGAAAATACAATAATTTCTAAGCAAATCACTAGGATGTGCTTTGCATTTAAATATACAAATAAGTTGAAAGTAACATGATGGAAAATGTATAATATGCATATAGTGGGTGGCACCTATGGCTCAGGGGTGGGGCACCTGCCCCATGTACCGAGGGTGGCAGGTTCCAGCCCTGCCCCAGCTAAACTGCAACAACAACAACAACAAAAATAGCCAGGTGTTGTGGCGGGTGCCTGTGGTCCTAGCTGCTCAGGAGGCTGAGGCAAGAGAATAATCTAGGCCCAGGAATTGGAGATTGCTGTGAGCTGTGATGCCACAGCACTCTACCATAGAGTGAGACACTGTCTCAAAAAAAAAAAAAAAATCCAAATAGTAACCAAAGATAAAGGAAATGGCAACATTAATATTAGAAAAAACGTGAAAAACAAAAATGTTTCTATGGACAAAGATCACTCTAAAGAAATAAAAATATTTATCAGTCAGTTATAACAATTACAAAAATATATGCACCTAATATAGTACCCAGCACACATACACACACACACACACAGAGTCACAAATGAAGGAATTTAAGAGAGACACAGATAATTATGAATACATGAAGAATTCAAGAACCTGTATCAATAATTGATAGACCAACTGAAGAAAACCAGCAACAATACAAAAGATTTCAACTATACTATCAAACAATTTGACCTGATATTTATATTAATAGAACACTATAAGCAATAATAGCAGAATATCCATTCTTTTCATGTGTATGTGATAGATATAGTCTCAATAAATTTAAATGGTTTATCGATGAGCACTTGGGCTTCTTCCATGACTTAGCAATTATGAATTGGGCTGCAATAAACATTCTGGTACAAATATCTTTGTTATAATGTGATTGTTGGTCTTCTGGATATATACCTAGAAGGGGGAATTATAGGATCAAATGGCAGGTCTATTTTTAGACCTCTAATAAATGTGGTATATGTACACCATGGAATATTATGCTGCCTTAAAGAAAGATGGAGACTTTACCTCTTTCATGTTTACATGGATGGAGCTGGAACATATTCTTCTTAGCAAAGTATCTCAAGAATGGAAGAAAAAGTATCCAATGTACTCAGCCCTACTATGAAACTTATCTATAGATTCTATATGAAGGCTATAACCCAATTATAGCATAAGAATATGAGGAAAGGGGCAAGGGAAGGGAGGGGAGAGCAGAGGATGTGAGGAGGGAGGGTAATTGGTGGGTCCACACCTATCTTGCATCTTAGAAGGGTACAGGTAAAAACTTACTAAAGAATATAAATGTCTTAACACAATAACTAAGAAAATGCCATGAAGGCTATGTTAACCAGTTTGATGAAAATATTTCAGATTGTGTATGAAACCAGCACATTGTACCCCATGATTGCATTAATGTACACAGCTATGATTTAATGAAAAAGAAAAAATAAATAAATAAATAAATTTAAATGGTTGAAATACAAACTTATTTCATAATTTCAGTAGAATTTTATAAATCAGACACCACACAAATATATTCTTATACCATAATGGAATTAAATTAGAAATAAATAAAGATATTTGGAAAACCCCTAATATTTGTAAATTCATCACACATTTAGTCAACACATTTAATCCACGGATCAAAGAGGAAGTCTGAAAGGAAACGACAAAAATTTTCAACTAAATGAAAATATAGCTTAACAAAGTTTCTAAAATGCTGCTAAAACACCAATTCAAGGACAATTTATAGCATTGAATGTCTATATTTGAAAAGAAAAATATATCAAATCAATAATCTTAATTTTTACCTTAAGAAGTCAACAAGAGAATAGCAAAGTAAACTCAAAGGTAGTGCAAGGAAACATATGAAGGAATTATATGAGGTAAATCTAGAAAATTAGTTTGGGCTTTGACTAATAGAAAAATGATACTTGGATGACATTAGATGTAATATGCATGACAATAATGTCATAATAGAAGGAGAAGAAAGAGCCACATTAAATCAAAGTATCTATAGTTTACTCGATTAAGTTAGTTTTAATCTTAAGCAACTATAATAAATAAATGAAAATATTATAATTTCTAGCAAATCACTAGGATGTGCTTTGGATTCAAATACACAAATAAGTTGAAAATAAAATGATGGAAAATGTATAATATGCTAACAGTAACCCCAAAGATAAGTGAAATGGCAATCTTAACATTAGAAAAAACTGCAAATATTAGAAAAAACAAAAAAAATATGACTAGAGACAAAGTAGATCACTCTAAAGATCACTGAAAAACTAAGCAGCGGGCAGCGCCTGTGGCTCAAAGGACTGGGGTGCCGGCCCCATCTTCAAACCCAGCCCCGGCCAAAAACTGCAAAACAAAAAAAACAAAAAGAAAAACTAAACAAAAATTTCAGCATATATCAAAATAGGGTGGGTGGAGACCGGGTGAACTTTAAAGAAATAAAATTTTCCCATTTCATATTGGAGAGTTCTTTTTTAAACTAAGTCACAGTGTTTGCATTTAAAATTATGGAGGCAACCTAAGCATAAAAAACAGAATTATTTATGGGAAATAGACTAGAAAGGGACAGGACAAAGATTGTTAACTTTCATTGAAGGACCTATTGTTTCACTTGATTTTTACCATGTGTAGCCTGCATCATTTTGATTAATTATCAAATAAAACCAACAAATGTAGATCCCAGCAATGATTCTGACATTCACTTTCTGGGTAAGTTGTGTCTCATAACTCTACAGGAGAATAAATCAAATATTGTTCAACAGATGTAATAGATTAAACTGTGTTGCATGGGGTGACATTTGTGCCATTGTTTCCAAAGAATGGGGATCTATTTCTATAATGTTATGGCTAAAGAAACTGTAGCCCAGAGAAGGTCATCCTACTAGACAAACACCGGGGGCTATAGCACCCTAAATGGTCCTCATACTATGTACAAATACAGTTAAATCCTACAAATTCTTTTCTTTTTTAATTTTTGGATTAATATAAATATACCTTTATATTTTATTAATTGTATTTTATTAATATATATTTTATATAAAATGTAAAGGTATATTCAATTAGGTTACATTGTTGGTGCTTGCTAGGTAAAGTCCAAGGTGCAGTTGAGCCCCTCACCCAGGAGTTATGCCATATACACCTACGTTGGACCTGACAGGTGAGAGCTTACCACAGCTCCCAGCCCCTGCCCCTGCTCTGTATTTGCAGAGGATTTAGAAATCTCAAAGTCTTGCTGCATATGTTAAGAAAAGAAACCCCTTGATTTATTTCCCTTTGAAAGCCAAATGTGCATGTCACGTAAATGGCAGGTGAGCCAAAGCAGGAGTAAGCAAGGGAGATGACAAACGCACAGAAACCACCAATCATGAGTGACACTGATGCCTGGTGGGAAAGGACAGCTCAGTGTCAGCAGTTCTTCCCAGGAAGTGGACTGGGACTTTCTAGGATTGTCGCCTAGGGGGTGGGAGCACTTGTCCCAGCTGACCTCTCTGCAGGTGAGGGTGTTGCGGGGGCACTTGTGCTTACACATTCCTGCAAATGCAGAGAAGCCCCTGGGTCAGAAACCAGAAGAGCAGATGGCGAGTGCCTAATGGGACTCGGTCAGGGCACTGAAAAACTCCAGTAAAATAACGAAGGTGAGAGGATCAGGAGGAGATGTGACGTGACCTGGGGCAACACGGGCATCTGCCAGTGTCTTAGTAAATTAAGGCACTTCCCTGTAGCATGATTTAGAATGATTTATAGCCGATTCTGCTACACCTCGATTCCAGCATACCTCTTACAAAATCAATATATTTAGGTACTTTAGGTATATATAGGCTGCTTCTATATTAGGTACTTCATTACAAAAAAAAAAAGTATCAGTCTTATGTTTATCTACCAGTAATTGGAAATCTTCTCAAGATATTATTTTTCTATCTAGATTGCAAACTGGATTTCATGTGCATGCTCATTACCAACACATGGCTATCCCGAAGACAAGCACAAAAATTTTCCAAACCCATATTTCTTTTTGGACGTGCCTCTCTTTCCACAGACTATGGTCGTCTAGTCATAAAGCAAATAGTGCTTTACTAAGCATTACTCACCCTGATTATACAGTTAAACACGGAGTGGGCTTTAACACGCAATTCTCACCCCTTTAGATTCCTTACATAGAACGTCACACACACACACATCACATACATTATGGGATAATTTAATATGTTCACTTAAACATGCCTTGACTGAAGTCAAGCCTTTCTGAAAAAAAGGCCATAAAGATGTATTATACTCATATAGTGCCGCATTTTTTTAATCTTTTAGAAATTTTCTATGAAGTTTGGGAGTGACTATGGACTTCTTTGTTACAAGTTAATCCCTTTTAAAGATAATATCATTTTAATGAATATTCCTATATTAAAAGAAGTCCATTTTATGTACTAGGGGCAAGACTGAGGCAATAATTATATGCTTTAGAAATTTAATTAACAAATAATGAAAGCCTGCCCTTCTGCATCTGTGAGGACCTGTCAGTCTTCCCTGGCTGTGCCGCTTTCTTTTGCCCCTTCCTTTTGCCCCTTCCTCACCCGTGCTGACAGGCCACATTCATCTAAACTTGGCTCCCTTTGCTATGACCAATGGCAAAGCCATGGTCAGGTGAGTTGAACCCTAAGCTCCTTTCCAGATCTACCATCCTACTCTTGATCCATCTTAGATTCATTAAGTGGTTGGTTAGCGTTAAAGGCATAATCTATCCTCACTGAAAAGAGAAAAATTAGTCGTCTACATAGTACCTGCATCCAGAGCCTCACTAGTGTCTATAGCAATGACACAGAATATTACAATAAAATTTTTCAGTGGCTTTGCGGATTAACATAACTTACTATGTACAAAAGGGGAAAAATACAAAGCTTATTGACAGATGATTTTCTCCGCCACAAATCCATCAAGACTTTTCACCCAATGTGATTTGGCAAATATAAATTTCAAGTAGAGTGATGCCATATGATCAGTTCTCCTGCTTACCTGTATATTTTCCTCCAGTTTTTTTTTTTTTTTTTTTTTTTTTGGGACAGAGTCTCAAACTGTCACCCAGAGTAAAGTGCCGTGGTAGTGTCATCATAGCTCTCAGCAATCTCCAACCCTTGGGCTCAAGTGATCCTCTTGCCTTACTTTTTCTATTTTTAGTAGAGATGGGGCTCTTGCTTTTTGCTCAGGCTGTTCTTGAACTTGTGAGCTCAAGTAATCCACCTGCCTCAGCCTCTCAGAGTGCTGGGATTACAGGCATGAGCCACAACGCCTGGCCCTTTCCTCTAGTTTTGACTGTAAAATTTTAGTTATTTTTTTCTTAGCTTTATATTTTAAATTTTTCATTTAAATTTTCTTTTGCTGAATGTAGTTTAAAGATGCCACTGATTATTTATGGACTGATTTGAAAATTAAAAAGTGAAAAGGAAAGGGAAAGGAGGGAAGGGGGAGGAAAAGGAAGAGAAAAAGAAGAAGAGAGGGAAGGAAAGAGAAAGAAAGGAGGAACGCTCGTTGCCAATCTTTCTGCAAATTGCCCTAGTGCTTAGAGGAAATTACTACTTCCTATTAATGTCAGGAAAGGTAAATATAATCAAAGGAAGAAATGGACAAAAGCCAGAGAAGACAGACGCCAAAGATGGATTTTAGAACTATAAAAAGAGACTCTTACCTCCTTTTCTTGGATACAGAAATTGTGAATTCTTTCTAAAGAGAATATGCTTGAGAAAGTAATCACGCTTTAACAGAACATCATTTCTCTGTAATGCCCACTAAAATTCAATTGACATATATTGCCCAAACTGACTTCAAAATGATTGTCACTTTTAAATTCATTTTTTAGAAGTGGGACAAAGTAAAAAAAAAGAGGGAGAGAGAGAGAAAGAAATAGACTAGTGAAGACTCTTCTTTTTCCTGGGAAATGTTCCCATGGGAGCTAAGAAGGTTTCATGCAACGGCTGTGTTTTGGAAGATCGTCTGTCATTTCAGGGAACACATGCCCCCACGCTATGCTCAGAAATCACTCTCCGGGACACTTGCAGCGTGATGAGAGAGCACTGGCACACCTCCCCCCACTACATCATGTCTTGGAGTGCACGGCTGCAATTACAGGTGTCCACACAGCTGCATCCCCTTTTAAAACTACTTTCCTATCTGCTGCCAGTGACTGTAAATTTAATGAGAGCACCTGCTGCCCTCTTACTTAGTTAATTCATAGTGATCTGCCTGAACTAAAGAAAATTTCAGAAAAGCCCTTGTTCTTCAGTAATAAATTACCACTCTCTACTGTGGCCTGAAGGGTCTTTGATTGATGTCATATCACACTTACACTAAGCACTGATGACAGTGGACACATTTAGTTTTTCTAAGTAGTGCTGGGGCTGGGGAACAGGAAATGGCTACTAAGAGTAACTAAAAGGAGGCGATCAATCGTCCACCTGGATATTGACAGCTGAGAAACTAGTCATCCCTGACCGCACATATGATGCATTTGTTTTAACTGAGGGATAAAAGCACTACTAATAAAATAGAGATTGGAAGAGTACAATAAAATAGTAATATCATTTACTTTTTGGAAATAATTTAAGGCAATACAATAGAATAAAGACAGTCTTGTCAACACATGGTGCTGGAACACCAGACATTCACATGTTAAAAATAATAAAAATAAATAAAATAGAATCATAAACTTTACACCCATCACAAAAATTCACTCAATATGGATCATACACTTGAATGTAAAATGCAAAACTATTAAATTCCTAGAAGATAATGTAGATGAAAACATAAATGACCTTGCGTTTGACAATAATTTTTTTGGATACAACACCAAAGGCAAGATCCATGAAAGAAAAACTTGAGAAGCTGAATTGTAAATTAAAAATTTAATGGGAGGAGGCCAGGCATGGTGGCTCACTCCTGTCATCTCAACACTTTGGGAGGCTGAGGTGGGAGGATCTCCTGAGGACAGGAGTTTGAGGCCAGCAAGGGCAATATAAAACCTGCATCGAGAAAGAAAAAGAAATACAGCCAGGTGTGGTGGCCCATGCATACATGTGACCCGTCTGTAGTCCAAGCTGCTCATCAGGAGGCTGAGGCAGGAGGAACACTTGAGTCTAGGAGTTCGAGGCTATAGTGATCTATGATTAGGCCACTGCATTCCGGCCTGTATGACACAGTAAGAATCTCTCTCAGAAAAAATATACTTTTAATTAGAGGGTGGATGAAGGGTGAGAAATTACTTAATGGGTATAATGTACATTATTCAGGTGATTGTTACAATAAAAGCCCAGACTTTATATCCATGTAACAGAACTGCACATGGACCCCTTAGGTCATACAAAAAATAAAATAAAATAAGCAAAATAAAATTTAAAATGTCAGCCCTGTGAAAGATACCATCAAGATAACAAAAAGATAAGCCACAGAAGGTGAGAAAATAATTGGGGAAGATATATCTGCTAAAGGACTGGTATCTAATATACGCAAAAAATACTTAAAACTCAGTAAGAACACAAGCCGATTGAATAATGGACCAAAGAGCTTAATGAACACCTCACCCAGGAAGATGTAAAAATGGCAAATAAACATATGAAAAGATGTGACACATTATATATCACCAGGGAAATGCAAATTAAATCAGAAACCATCACAAACCGATTACAACTGCCAAAATTTAGAACCCTGACAACACCAAATCTTGGCACAACAGGAATGCTCATTTATTCCTGGTGGGAATACAAAATAGTGCCGTCACTTCAGAAGACAGTTACATCTTCTGATTAAACTAAACATACTTTTAATCATATGACCCAGCAAGTGTACTCCTTGGTATTTACCCAAATGAGCTGAAAATTACATCCACTTAAAAAAACCATATGGATGTTTGTTTATAGCAGCTGTATTTATAGTTACAAAACCTTAGAAGCAACCAAGATATCATTTGGTAGGTAAATGAATAAACTGTGGTATATCCAGACAATGGGATATTTGTCAGCACTCCGAAGAAAGGAGCTGTCTATCCATGAGGAAACTCAAATTATATTACAAAGCGAAAGAAGGAATATGAAATGCCTATATACAGTATGATCTCAACCATACTAAATTCCAAAGAAGGCTAAATTATGGAGACATTAAAAAGACCAGCCATTGCAAGGGGTTAGAGGGGTGGAAGGAATGAACGTGAAGAGCATAGATTTTTAGGGCCGTGAAACTCGCAGTAAGATACTGTTAGGTCTGCCTGGATGTTCCCTGGTCTCCCAATTTCCAGGGTCAAGAATGAGTCCTGGTACGGAGGCCTGGGACCGACTGAGTTGAGACAATGATAGGATGATCACAAAGACAAAGCCATCTTATGCAAACAGTTTATCACAGAACAGAAAGAATCAAAGTGAAGAAGGAAATTGCACGAAGTGAAAATAAAGCAAAAATACATTTCAGAGAGGGAGGCATGGTTCAGTCTCCAGGCTTGAGGAAGATCCGGAGTCTGAGCACCTGCTGCCTTTCACACGTTCACTAGTTTGTCCCGCCTTTCTCCTGGCAGGATGGGTTATTTCCTGTTCCTTGGGATGACTGACAGGTAGGTGTTATAGAATAGGTCACATGACAGGCTATACACCAAACTGGCGATACAGTATAACAATTTCTCCTTCTGTTCATGCATCATGCACAGAATTCTTCAGCAAACTCCACCCATGCTATGCTAATTTGATGGTAGTGCGCTCTAGGTGGGTTATAGGTCACCAGGAACTCATTACTGTGTATGTTCCCACCAGGAAACAGTTTCCATTCACAATTTGGTTCCTAGCTGTAATTCAGTTCCTGCTTTCTGGCCTTAGCCACTTCCTCCCCAGCTGTTTACTCTCCACCAGCGCAAACAGTACTATAATGGTGGATACGTGTCATTACGTATGTCCAAACCTATATAGAATGTACACTATCAAGGGCAAAA
>CAUYRH010101815.1:0-19972 GCA_963574655.1 Perodicticus potto | reverse complement strand
CCGCCAAACAACAATGACGGATGCAACCAAAAAATGGCCGGGCATTGTGGCGGGCGCCTGTAGTCCCAGCTACTTGGGAGGCGGAGGCAAGAGACTCGCTTGAGCCCAGGAGTTGGAGGTTGCTGTGAGCTGTGATGCCATAGCACTCTATCCGGGGTGACGGCTTGAGGCTCTGTCTCAAAAAAAAAAAAGAGAGAAGGAAGGCCAGGCCTATACCTGAATACAATGCCCATGCTATTCCCACTAGGTCACACTAATACATTTCTTTCTAAAGTGTATATGAAATAATATTGCTTTCAATCCATAAAATAATAAAAATACTTGTTATGGGCTAAATGCATGTCCACTCCCCAACCAAATTCACATGTTGAGTCCTAAAACCCAGTATCTCACAAAGTGACTACACTTGAGACAGGGCCTTTAAAAAAGTAACAGATAAAATGAGATCATATATCCTAAAATAAGATCATATATTCTAATCCAATATGAATAGAATCCTTGTAAGAAGACATAATTACAGCTTGGTGCCCATAGCACAGTGGTTACCGTGCCAGCCACGTACACCAAAGCTGGGCGGGGGGTTAGAGTCCAGCTTGGGCCAGCTAAACAACGACAACTGCAACCAGAAAATAGCCGGACATTGTGGCAGGTGACTATAGTCTCAGCTACCTGGGAGGCAGAGGCAAGAGAATCGCTGAAGCCCAAGAGTTTGAGGTTGTTGTGAGCTGTGACGCCACAGCACTCTACCGAGGGCAACATAGTAAGACTCTGTAAATAAATAAATAAATGACAAAACTAGGACACAGATGCACACAAGAAGATCACTATGGACACAGAGAAACAACCCAAGAAAGAGTCCTCAGAAGGAGTCAACACTGCCAGCACCTTGCTCTTGGACTTCTAACCTCCAGAATTGTGAGAAAATTTAAGCAACCCAGTCGCTGGTGCTGAGTTACGGTGGCCCTAGCAAACTAGTAACACTATCCCACCTCAAAAACCTCACATTCTACCTTTTAAAAAAAAAAATGCCCCTTTGGAATAGACTGTCCATAAAATACCAAAACAATTTTTTCACAAATACTTTTAATGTGACATTAGACCATTTAAAAAATATGCCTAAGTTTAACCTACCATAATTACAATAATTTAATAAATTAGTTGAAAAGCACTGGTAGAGTCTATCAGCATAATGCAAATAATAATTATTCAAAATCAGTCAACTTTCAATAACCTTACCCCATCACAAAACTAGCCCTTCTCACACTTATTCAATAAAATAACGAAGCACAGAGTTAAGGTCCTGACTAACACAGCGGACTAGTACTAGTCCCCACCCAGCACCGGACCTGAGAAGGCCGCATGTAACTGCTGACCCTTTCCTTGGAAGACCACAGTAAAATGTTTCTTACAAGTCCAACACTACATAATAAATAATTTTTTAAAAGAGACTACCAAAAACAAAACAAAAAAAAACCACAGAAGAGAAGACTACAGCAGACTGGAGATACCAGCACAATTATTAATTTTTTTTTTTTTTTTGGAGACAGAATCTCACTATGACATCATCAGTAGAGTGCTGTGGCATCACAGCTCACAGCAACTCTGGAGCTTAAGAGATTCTCTTGCCTCAGCCTCCTCAGTAGGTGGGTCTATGGGTACCTGCTATTTTTTGGTTGTAGTTGTCATTGTTGTTTCAGCTGACCCTGGGCCAGGTTCGAAGGCGTCAGCCCCAGTGTATATGGCCAGTGCCCTATCACTGAGCTATGGGCACTGCCCACCAGCAGAATTTTGAAAGCTGGAAAGCACATGGATTAGAGGTAACTGATTTAGTAGGCTAAAGGAAACGAAAACTATTCAGCAGAGTTATGGAAAGTGGGTACCAAAAAAAAAAAAAAAAAAAAAGCCTAGAAAAGTTCAGGAGTCAGCAGTAGGGTGGGCTAAGAAAAACTGGTTGAAACACCATATTAGGATTTATTCATTATACCCCCAGGTACCATAACCCAAGCAACCCCACCAGACACAAGGCACTTCAGGTTAGAAAATTTACACAGGCGAGACTGCAAACAAAGGCATTTCTGATGGAAGTATGACAGAAATTAAATGCATAAGTGTAAATAATGAATGGTAACTGCCACCGCCCACTACCCTCCTTTTTCCCATCTCAGACTTAGAATTCTGGCAGTCAAGCTTATTCTCTGAGACAAGAAAACAAAACAGCCCCTTTTTTTGTTTTTGTCTTGGAAAGAACTTCAGATACTGACATCTGAGGGTCCCCAAAGAAAGCCACCATGCCATAAGCCCTAACCATGAAAATAGACTTTCCAGGTAAAGAAAAAAAGAAAGAGCTTTGCACTTACATCTGACAGCCAAGGATCACCAAACATTTGAGAAAACCTTTAACTTAAAAGGTAGGAACCAAAACAAAGGAAGGGGGAAAAAAAACAAAGAAGGGAACAGAAACAAATTAAAAATTTATATAACTAGTACCCTCAAAGGAAGGGGAAAAAGACATGCATCTGTGAAACACAAATGTTATCAAAAGGCACCAGCCACATACACCAGGGCTGGTGGGTTCAAACCCAGCCCGAGCCTGCTAAACAACAACAGCTACAACAAAAATAATAGCTGGGCGCTGTGAGGGGCGCCTGAAGTCCCAGCAACTTGGGAGGCTGAGGCAAGAGAATCACTTAAGCCCAAGAGTTTGATGTAGCTGTGAGCTATGGCGCCATAGTGACACTGTTTCAAAAAAAAAAAGGTTATTATAAGAAACATTCATGGCTCGGCACTGGTACCTGAAGCACCTAAGGCACCAGCTACATACACTAACGAGAGCTGGCAGGTTTGAATCCAGCCTGGGCCTGACAAACAACAATGACAAGTACAACCAAAAAAATAGCCGGGCATTGTGGCAAGCACCTGTAGTCCCAGCTACTTGGGAGGCTGAGGAAAGAGAATTGCTTAAGGCCAGGCATTAGAAGTTGCTGTGAGCTGATGTCACAGCACTCTACCCAGGGTGATAGCTTGAGGCTCTGTCTCAAAAAAAAAAAAAAAGAAAAAGAAACATTCATTTAAAAAACTCTTCTGGCCAGGCACAGTGGCTCATACCTGTAATCTTAGCACTCTGGAAGGTGGGTGGACTGCCTGAGCTCACAGGTTCGAGACCAGCCTGAGCCAGAGCGAGACCTCATCTCTAAATACAGCCAGGCATTGCGCAGGCACCTGTAGTCCCAGCTTGGAAGGCTGAAGCAAGAGAACTGCTTGGGCCCAAGAGTTTGAGGTTGCTGTGAGCTATGAAGCCACAGAACTCTACCTCGGGTGACAAAGTGAGACTCTGTCTCCAAAAAAATATAAAAAATAAACACTTCTGAGGGTGGCGCCTGTGGCTCAGTGAGAAGGGCGCAGACCCCATACACCAAGAAGGATGATAGGTTAGAACCCAGCCCCGGCCAAACTGCAACAAAAAAATAGCCGGGCGTTGCGGTGCTGTAGTCCCACCTACTTGGGGGTGGGGGGTGCTGAAGCGGGAGAATCGCCTAAGCCCAAGAGCTGGAGGTTGCTGTGAGCTATAAGGCCATGGCACTGTACCAAGGGTGACAAAGTGAGACTCTGTCTATAAAAAAAAAAGAAACACTTCTTTATTTAAAAAAGTAGCTAGCTCACGCCTATAAATCCCAGTGCTTCACGAGGCCAAGGTAGGACCACTAAAAGCCAAGAGTTACAGACACTCCTGGGCAACATAGGAACACCCCATCTCTACAAAAAAAAATTACATATTAGCTAGATGTGGTAACACACATCTGTATTCCTAGCTAATCAGTAGGGTGAAGCAGAAGGGTCACCTCACTTGAACACAGAAGTTTGAGGCCACAGTGAGCTATAATCGAACCATTGCACTCCAGCTTGGGTGACAGGTAAGTAAGATCCTGTATCTTCAAAAAAACAAACAACACTTAATTCTGGCCAGAATAACGTAAACACTCCCCATACACTGGTAATTGGAACATAAACATTTGCCAAATATTTTGGCAACAAATATTAAATAATTCATATCTTTGCCCCAGTTATATTATACATTTTGAGTACCAACCCTAAGAAACAAAAGTTTTATACCCAGAGTACACTCTGCAATATTTGGAATAGCAAACAAAGAAAGAGGAACCTACACACCAAACTACAAGTTAACAGGTAAATAAACCATGATACATTACCAATTAATTATGCTGACACTAAAAATATTTACTGAAGGCATGAAATGGGCATGAATGTTTGTTATGAAACATATGTGAAAAAAGCAGAATACAGATTCTATAGACAGAAGGCTAACTACACATCAAAAAATAAATAAAACTCGAAAGTATGCTTACTATGGTTTTGCTATGGATCGTATTTTCTTTCTACATTCTGTCCTTTGAACAAAACAAGCTCATTTCCCTCAGAGCCTGTGGACCTGCTGTACTTTCTACTGGCTCTCCCCTCCTGTTCTCCACCTGACTGCCATCTCATCTTTCAGGTCAACTCAAGTATCACTCCCTAGAAAGGCCTTCCCTAACCACCCTACCCAAGGAAGGCAGTGGTCCCCAACCGTTTTGGCACTAGGAACAAGTTTTGTGGAGGACAACTTTTCCACAGAGGCAGGGGGCAGGGGATTTCAGGATGATGAAGTGCAGCACATTTGTTGTGTACTTTATTTCTACTATTCATTGTAATATGTAATAGGAAGTAATTATACAACGTCATTCTGTAGAATCAGTGGGAGCCCTGAGCTTGTTGACCTATGCAGTCCCATTCTGTATTTGCAGCTGCTCCCTGGAGCTGGCATCACAGCCTCCGCTCCGCCTCAGACCATCAGGCATTAGATCCTGACTGGAGGAGTCCAACCTGGATCCCTGCCTGCACAGTTTATATCCTTTCCTAAGAGGATCTAACACCACTGCTGATCAGACAGGGGCAAAGCTCAGGCAGTGAAGCGAGACACGGGGAGTGGCTGTAAATATAGATAAAGCTTCACTGGTTTGCCCACCACTTCCACCACTCACCTCCCGCTATATGGCCCAGTTCCTAACAGGCCACATACAGGTGGGGGGTGGGGTTAAGGACCACAGAGGTTAGGCACTGTCCCCAGCCCCCACCTTTTCTCGCCACACATTTTATCTCCTCCTTTGCACTTAACGAGTATAACCAACTGACTGGAACATCTTTCTCCCCCACCCACTACTGGAATATAAGCCCTCCGGGTTCATGAACTCCTACTTTGTTTCCTTTCAAATCACCAGGTAAGAGAACAGTGCCTGGCAATAATAATGAATATCTGTGAAGCTAATCAATAAATGTTTGCTGATTATCTTGTTCCTTCTACTTTTCCATAGTTCATCAATTTTATGTACTGAGCACATACTATTTTTATATTTTTATCCTTTTTTTTTTTTGAGGCAGAGCCTTGCTATCTTGCCCCAGTAGAGTGCACTGCCGTCTAAGCTCACAGCAACCTCAAACTCCTGGGTTCAAGCGATCCTCTTGCTTCAGCCTCCCAAGTAGCTGGGACTAACAGGCACCTGCCAGCTATTTTTTATAGATGGCATATCACTCGTCTTAACTCAGGCTGGTCTTAAACTCGTGAGCTCAAACGATCTACCCATCCCAGCCTCCCAGAGCGTTGGGATTACAGGCGTGAGCCACTGTGCCCAGCCTCCACTTTTATCCTATTTTAAATATATAACTAGGTCACTGGGCAAATAACATTTATTGAACCAAAGAAAATACGTAGCTCTGGGCGGCACCTGTGGCTCAGTGAGTAGGATGCTGGCCCCATATACCGAGGGTGGCAGATTCAAACCCAGCCCCAGCCAAACTGCAACAACAACAACAACAACAACAAATAGCCGGGTGTTGTGGCAGGCGCCTGTAGTCCCAGCTACTCGGGAGGCTGAGGCAATAGAATCGCCTAAGCCCAGGAGTTGGAGGTTGCTGTGAGTTGTGTGATGCCACAGCACTCTACCGAAGGCGATAAAGTGAGACTCTGTCTCTACAAAAAAAAAAGAAAGAAAAAAGAAAATATGTAACTTTGCTGGATATTTTCTAAAACAAAGCAAAGAAGGGTCTGGTTTTCAGGCACAGAAAAAAAAAATAAGTATAAATCCTTTCTAATAATGGATAATGCTCTAACACACCTTATGGCCTATCTTAATAGAGATAGCTAGAAACAAAAAGAGTCATCTAGATACACACTACTGACCACCAGCTTGTACGCCAAGCCTAATAGAGGGGTTATTAAAATCTTAATTTAGGGGTGGCGCCTGTGGCTCAATGAGTAGGGTGCCGGCCCCATATACCAAGGGTGGCGGGTTCAAACCCAGCCCCGGCCAAACTGCAACAAAAAAAATAGCCGGGCGTTTTGGAGGGCGCCTGTAGTCCCACCAACTCAGGAGGCTCAGGCAAGAGAATCGCCTAAGCCCAGGAGGTGGAGGTTGCTGTGAGCTGTGATGCCACAGCATTCTACCAAGGGTAATAAAGTGAAACTCCGTCTCTACACAAAAAAAAAAAAAAAAAAAAAAAAAAAACCCTAATTTAGGACTGAGACACATTATCTGATACATAAAGGTCAGCATACACCCAAATTAACAGCACCCACTGCAGGCTCTTATATCTGTAATATTAGTAAGTATTCACTTAGAAAATTAAAAGGATCTTATTTAAAAACATTTTTTTAAAGGATCTTAGATGCTAAGTGGGCAGTAGTCATAGGCAGGCAATTAATTTAATCTCTTCTCTAAACTCTCGAATTAATTAGTATCTTCACAAATGGTCAGATGTATGAGCCATGTATACAACAACCCCCTCCCCACCCACTAGTAAGTTCAGGAATGACCAGCTAAGTAAATTTAATTACCAGCAGTTCTAAAGGTTATTAGAATTTATATTCCAACACATAATGTGAATAAATCGTGTTTGAGATTGCCATCTAAACAGCATCTTAAGTCTATATCATTACCAAAATGGTTAGAAAATACACAGTTAATTTTGAACTCAAACATTCTACTACCACCAATTTATGATTAAATTCTGAGCAAAGGCTGAGCACCATGGCTCATACCTGTAATGCTAGCACTTTGGGAGTCCAAAGTGGGAGGACTTCTTTGAAGTCAGGAGTCTGAGACCACCCTAAGACTCCACTTTCCTACTAAAAACAGAAACATTAGCCACGCATCATGGCAGGCTCCGGTAGGCCTGCAGTCCCAGCTTCTCGGAAGGCCAAGGGCAGGAGGATCACTTGAGCCCAGGAATTTTGAGGTTTGAGGTTGCTGTGAGGTAGGCTGAAGACTATCTCAAGAAAAGAAAAAGAAAAAAGAAAGAAATTCTGAAACAAAAACTAAGGGAAGACAAAAGCAGTATTTTTAATCTTTTCATAGTAGCTACCAAATACTTTTTCAAAGAAGCTCTCTTAAAGAGAAAGGTTATCAGTTAAGAAACACTACCAGCCAGAACTAAGTGAATGTAACTGGAGTGAGATGGAAAACATTTATCCTTGAGGCAAAGGAACATAATTTCAGAAACCAAGAGGCAGATGTCAACTATATGCCAACTTACACCTAATCCCCAAACAGATTGTTCAGCAGCTGTTTCCTTTACCAAAGTTGTCTCTATTCTCATCCAAACATCCCCCTGGAGGAAAATGACAAATCCCTAAAAGCATCAGCCTTACTAGCAATCAACTTTTCCAATTACTGAAGAGAAAGAGAACACGAAACAGGGGCCAATATCCCTAAACTAATCAAATATGCTGCCGGCCGGTCTTTATATGAATGGCTTACCTATCTCTTTTAAAAAACAATGGCCATCATATACAAAACTGGCCACAGGGACTTCTTTTAAACACTCAACTGCCAATTGGGAATCCCTTTTTCATCTCTCTCCTTCCAAGAATGCAGCACAAAAACAAGGGAGGATGGATATTCACCTCTCTGTTCCTACCATCACTCTGCTTCATCATTCGCCAGTAAGTAGAGTTCACTGATCTTAAGTGCTTAGGACTATCTCCACCCATTCCACATGTACTACTGAGTGCCTACTATTAGGTACTATTCTTCCTTGTTCTCCTCTGAAATACAGAGGACTCCTCACTGATCTCCACAAAAACTCAACCTGGAGGATCTGCGCCTGTAGCTCAAGCGGCTAGGGCGCCAGCCACATATACCTGAGCATAGGGGGTTCAAATCCAGCCCGGGCCTGCCAAACGACAACTACAACCAAGAAATAGCCAGGCGTTGTGGCAGGCGCCTGTAGTCCCAACTACTTGGGAGGCAGAGGCAGGAGACTCACTTGAGCCCAGGAGTTGGAGGTTGCTGTGAGCTGTGACGCCCAGGGCAAAAGCTTGAGACTCTGTCTTCAAAAAAAAAAAAAAAAAAACCTCAACCTGGAAAGTTTTATGTTCTACCTATAACACTGAAATGAAAAAGGAGAAAGTCCCCTCTGTGCTTAAGGTTTTGGGGGGTGGGAGGTGTTTTTTGAGTCAGGGTCTCGCTCTGTCATCCCAGCTGGAGGGTAATGGCATCATCACGCAGCTCACTGCAACCTCAAACTCCTAGGCTTAAGCAAGCCTCCTACCTCAACATCCTGAATAGCTGGACTACAGGCTCACACCACCATGCTCCACTAATATTTTTATATTTTGTAGAGAAAGGATCTCACTATGTTGTTCAGGCTGGCCTCGAACTCCTGCCTTAAGCAATCCTCCCACCTCAGCCCCTCAAAGTACCAAGATCACAGGTATGAGCCACCAAGACGACACTTTTCCATTTTTAGCCATCTGTAATGCCAACAACTACCAGGAATCCCATTTAAAAAAAAAAAAAACTTCCCAAAGGATTCTGCCCTTAGACTAAACCATATTTCACTAAAAGTAAAGGAAGGACATGAGCCAGAATTTATAGGAGCTGTGTGACACCAGTGAAAAGTCAGAAAGAAGCTCTCCCATTCTGGCCCACAGTAGAAAGGCAAAAGCTTAAGGAAATCCCAGGACTCCTACAAAAACTTACTCTCAACCCGCAAGATGCCCAAACTATATCGACTCATCTCCCAAATTTGTTTCTCAAGTTTTGAGTCAGTGATAAATACACCGTGTACTACAACTCAGTACACACATCTACACGCACACACACAAATACAGAGAGAACTGATAAGAACTGAGACAGCTCCATCAAACACTTACCATTACCACATCCAATGTATTCTGATATTTTCTATTCTTTGTTTTTTATAATGCTATTTAAAAACCTATAGTTAGAAAACTATCACTCTAAAATACTCCTCTCTCCCTAGTCTTATTTTGGGGATGAGGAAAAGGAGGAAGGCTATTAGGCTCTAATAGAAAATCCATTGGAACACTGGGACTAAGGAAAATCCCTATTGCCAGAGCAAATAAGGGAGCAAAAAAGAGCACATCACAAAAGAGAAGGAACCTTCAATCTCAGACACCCCAATTAAAAACTCTCAATGTATGGTCCCAGAGAAATGTTTTTTAAACATGTTTACCAGAGGTGGGTGCAGTGGCTCTTCCCCAGAGGCCTGTAATTCTAGCATGCTGAGAAGCCCAGGCAGAAGAGCTGCTTCAGCTCAGGAGTTCAAGACCAGCCTGAACAAGACCCCATCTCTACTAAAAATAGAAAAATTAACCAGGCATTGTGGCAGGCGCCTGTAGTCCGGTTATGTGGGAGGCTGATGCAGAAGGCTAAACCTTGAACTAGAGAGTTTGAGGTTGCTATGAGCTAGAATGACAAACGCTCTAGCTGTGACAACAGAGTCGAGACTGTCTCAGAAACAAACAAACGTGTTGAGGAGGTCAATTTTGCAGTCCCAGTACTTTGTCAAATAAACAAATTATAGACATCAAAAATGTCTGGTGATAGAGACATAGACACATTGAACAGAACAGAAAACCAAGAGACGAAACCAGTCTCTATTTGCCATGTGATCTTTGATAAACTGAACAAAAGCATCAACTGGGGAAAAGAATCCCTATTAAATAAATTGTGCCGGGAGAACTGGATAACCACATGTAAAAGACTGAAACTGGACCAGCACCTTTCACCACTTACAAAAATTGACTGAAGATGAATAAAGGATCTAAATATAAGACATGAAACGATGAAAATCCCAGAAGAAAGTGTGGGAAAAACTCTTGAGGATGTCAGCCTGGGGAAAGAGTTTATGAGGACGTCAGTGGCAACTGCAATAACAACAAAAATAAACAAATAAGGCCAGGCACACTGGCTCACACCTGTAACCCCAGCACTCTGGGAGGCCGAGGTGGCCAGATCACCTGATCTCACAAGTTCCAGACCAGACTGAGCTAAGACTGAGACCTCGCTTCTAAAACTGCCAGGCATTATGGTGGGCACCTATAATCCCAACTACTCTGGAGGCTGAGGCCAGAGAATCAGTTGAGCCCAGGAGTCTGAGGTTGCTGTGTGATATGATGCCACAGCACTCTATCCGGGAGACAAAGATGAGACTCTTGTCTCAAACAATAAATAAGAAACAAACAACCAAATGGGACTTAATTAAACTAAAAAGCTCTTGCACAGCTAAGGACATAACAATTAAAGCAAATAGACAACCTCCAGAATGGGAAAAGAGATTTGCATGTTACACATGTGACAAAGGCTTGATAACTAGAATCTCTATAGAATCCATAGAGAACTTAATCGACAAAAAAAGAGCAAACAATCCCATCTATCACTAGGCAAGAGACATGAACAGAACCTTCTCTGAGGCATAGAGACGAATGGCTAATAAACATGAAAAAATTGGCTGGGAGCCCGTAGCTCAGTGGTTATGGAGCCAGCCATATGCTCCAGGGCTGGTGGTTCAAACTCGGCCCTGGCCTGCTAAATAAAAAACATTTAAAAATACAGCTCAGCACCCATAGCATAGTGGTTACAATGCCAGCCACATACACTGAGGATGGCAGGTTCAAAACTGGCCCCAGCCAGCTAAAACAATGACAACTGCAAGAAAAAACAGCCAGAGTTTGTAGCCGGTGCCTGTAGTCCCAGCTACTAGGGAGGCTGAAGCAAGAGAATCACTTAAGCCTAAGACTTGGAAGCTGCTGTGTGCTGTGACACCATGGCACTCTACCGAGGGCAACATAGTGAGACTCTATCTCAAAAAAAATAAATAAATAAAATAAAATAAAGGACTAGAGGGTGCCAGGCACCACGTGGCTCATGCCTGTAATCCCAGCACTCTGGATAGGCTAAGGAGGGTGGATAGCTTGAGCTCAGGAGTTCAAGACCAGCCTGAGCCAGAGTTAAGACCCCGTCTCTTAAAAGAAAAACTAGCCAGGCACTGTGGTAGATGACTATAGTCCCAGCTCCTAGGGAGGCTGAGGCAAGAGGATTGCTTGAGTCCAGGAATTTGAGGTTACTATAAACTATGACCCCCACAGCACTCAACCGGGGTCAAGAAAGGGAGACTGTCTCCAAATAAAAAAGGGTGGCACCTGTGGCTCAGTGGGTAGGGTGCGGGCCCCATATACCAAGGGCAGGGGGTTCAAACCCAGCCCTGGCCAAACAGCAACAAAAATATAGCCGAGCATCATGGCAGGCACCTGTAGTCCCAGCTACTTGGGAGGCTGAGGCAAGACAATCTCCTAAGCCCAGGAGTTAGAGGTTGCTGTGAGCTGTGTGATGCCACGGCACTCTACCAAGGGCAATAAAGTGAGACTCTGTCTCTACAATTTAAAAAAAAAAAAAAAAGGACTAAAAGGAACAAGCCAAGCCCTCTAGCCCTGTGCCTCAGCCATAAGGGAATACAGCAATAAGGTACCATCTATGAAGCTGAGAACAGCCCTCATCAGACATAGAATCTGCCAGCACCTTGATCTTGGACTTACAGGTTCTGGAACTGTCAGAAATAAGTTCCGTTGTTTATAAATTACCTAGTCTAAGGTATTTTGTTACAGCAGCAAGAACAGACTAAGACACCAAGTAATTACCACTTCTGCAACACCTAGTGATGTCCATCTCTATTTCAATGTTATTAACACCGCATTTCTTCTGACCTCACTTTTATAAAGGGAAAAATATAGTAACACTCAAATAAATGCATACAGTGCTCTACAAAGCCACTGACACTGGCGCCAAGTGAGCTGTTGTGCTGCCACGCCAATAGTTTAAATCACTGTCAGCCGAATTTGAAATACCAAATGGAGAAAAAGGAATGGTATTTAATGGCACAGCTGAATTTCATTTGAAAGCCCCCTTTAGTAAAATCCTTTAATGAAAATTTTTACCCAGTTATTGGAAAAGAAAAAAGTAAACTTTCTTCTTATCTATGAGATGAAAAATTACAGGATCTAAAGTTTACAAAATGAGAGAAGACCTTGATGTCTGTCAATAACGTAAGTTTTAAATTAACATTGTTTATAATTTCACCCCTTCTGTTCTTTTTAGAGTTGAAAATCTGAGGAAAAATTAGTATTAAAATACCCATCTATCAGTAAGTATAAATTTGAGTGAAAACATCATATCCTCTGATTTGGACACATGGTATCAGCATACAGAAAGAATTGAGTTGTCAGCCTTTTATCTGAAGCTGGGGAGAGAGAACTAGCCAGAAAGTACAAATCTGGGCATCAGCAGTGCACGGGCTATAGAGCCCAGGGACTGAGCAACACTGGGGAGGAAGCCTAAGGGGAGAAGAAAGTGAGAACACTGCCACTGGGCTAGGGAGAGAACCACAGAGCTGAAAATCACGTAAGTGAAAGAGGTTTGAGGCAGGATGACCAACTGTCCTGAACACTATTCTAAGTTCAGAAGAGACCAGGTGAGACCCTTCTGTTAACCAGCTTTCAGAAGGAATGCTTCTCCTTGACTTTCCTTCTATTTAGGGGGAAAAATTCTGTCCGTTCTTAATCTCCTGAATTTTTTTTTTGTTTTTTTGAGACAGAGTCTCACTATGTTGCCCTCAGTAGAGTGCCGTGGTGCACAGCTCACAGCAACCTTAAAACTCTTGAGCTTAAGTGATTCTCTTGCTTCAGCCTTCCAAGTAGCTGGGACTACAGGCGCCCACCACAATGCCTGGCTCTTTTTTTGTTGCAGTTGTCATAGTTGTTTTATAAGACCTGGGCTGGGTTCGAACCTGCTAGCCTCAGTGTATGCGGCTGGAGCTGTGACCACTGAGCTACAGGCACCAGGACCTCCTGAATTTTCTTAACAAGATTTTAGAGAGAAGCCACTTTACCCCCAGAGTTGTTCATGATTTTCTAGCTAAGGAAGTAGTAGTGACTCAAGCTGCATCTAAGCAGCACCCATGACAAGGTGGCTACTGAATTTGATTTCCGATGCCTCCACAGTCACACCAAGCCCACTAGCAGGGCAAAGAAGAGAGCCAAATCTACGCTAGCTTTCAAGAGAAAGGTCATGTGAAACACTTCTACCATTGACTTATCAAAGTTAATTAAGGGATTGAAAAAAGAAATCTGTCACTTCATGCATCCAAAGGATGCACCTTAACCAGGCAGTGATTACATCAAAACAGGACATAAGCAGTTTAAGGAGCGAGAACTAGCAAGCCAGGCCTTCCTTCTTTGATTCCAATCCCAACCACAATGATAATTCCAGGTGTAATTCAGGAAAAAAGCCCAGTGGAGCCTAAGTCAATGCTTCTTAGATTTAAAGGTCAACATCAAAGCATTCCTTGCTGTTGGTGGTTGAGATGAAATGGACACGCCATAGTTTTCTGACTGGCACAGAAACTGGTACAACACTTTTGGAAAGCTATTTGGCAGTATGATTCAAGAGCTTTTAAAACTGTTTCTATTTCTTCAGAGATCTAATACTATTTCTGGAAATCTATCTTAAGGAATTAGTCTGCAATTAGGAGGGGGGAAACCCTTTGGGCTCATGAAAACATTATTCAATATACAAATTCACTCTAAACCACACAAACAGCCATTTAAAATAGGTAAATTAGGGTGGTGCCTGTGGCTCAAGGAATAGGGCGCCGGCCCCATATACCGGAAGTGGTGGGTTCAAACCTGGCCCCGGCCAAAAAATAAATAAAATGAAAAAAATAGGTAAAATATAGTGAAATATGTAACTAGTAAAATTCTGAGGTTTGTTTTTTTTTTTTTTTTTTTTTTTTTGAGACAGAGCCTCAAGGTGTCACCCTGGAAAGAGTGCTGTGGCATCACAGCTCACGGCAACCTCCAATTCCTGGGCTCAAGTGAGTCTCTTGCCTCTGCCTCCCAAGTAGCTGGGACTTGTGCCCGCCACAATGCCCAGCCATTTTTTTTTTTGGTTGCAGCCATCATTGAGGTTTGGCGGGCCCAGGCTGGATTTGAACCCGCCAGCTCAGGTATACGTGGCTACCACCTTAGCCGCTTGAACCACAGGCACCGAGCCAAATTCTGAGTTTTTTAAAAACAAAGAAAATACAAAACATATCAAGTGAACAAGGCAAAAAATGTACTGACTATAATTACACATATATAAAAATAAAAGGAGGAAATTTCTTTTTTAAAGATGGTGCAATTTGTAAAGAAACATGAAAAGCAAAGACTATAGAATAAATCTGGCTGAAGAAGATAAGAACACATATTCTCGACTCAGCGCCTGTAGCTCAGTGGTTAGGGCGCAGGCCACATGTACCAGGGCGGGTGAGTTCGAATCTGGCCCCAGCCTGCTAAATGAAAAAAAAAATTTTTTAATTAAAAAAAAAAAAAAACATAGCCCCAGCTACTTAAGAGGCTGAGGCAAGAGAATTGCGTAAGCCCAAGAGTTTGAGGTTGCTCTGAGCTGTGACGCGACAGCACTCTACTGAAGGCAACATAGTGAGACTGTCTCAAAAGAAAAAAAAAAAAGAACATATATTCAGGGAAGATCAGGATCCAAAGTTCTCAAGCCAAAAGACCTACTAGAATATTCAAAAGGAGTGAAAAAAAATCAAAAGAGGGAAAAGTGAGCTCCTTAAAGTGGTAATAAAGATATACTGGTACAGCAAGAAAAGTCTGTAAAACCCATCCCTACTCACTGACTTTAAGTTCAAATGACTCCTTATAATGCTTTTCTCCTTTTTATTCCTTCCTATTATTGCTCCTTTCTTCTAGATTGCCAATACTATAATTAACTCCAGAATATCCAAGAGAAAGAAGATAAGGAATTTGGCAAATACTCAGAAGATCCAATATCAACTGGCATTAGACTTTGGATGGCATCATAGTTGAATTCACTAACACTGTACCTTCCTATTTCTATCTGTATTAAACTACCAAAAAATAATTTGCCTTTTCTGTATAATCTACTGGAAGAACAGCACTGAAAATGGTCCAGAAACAAAATGAAAAAGGAAATTAAAATTCTTCTTATATAATTAACCACAATGTGTATAATTTTATTTACATACAACCACAATATAAAATAATATAAACTACATCCTTTAAAAAATACTTAAGAAAAATAATGTACAAAATACTGGGATTTACAGCCAAATTAAGTTCATTAGCAGTCCAAAACTCTGTTAAAGTATATTAACTTTACTAGAAAAAGCTACAGAATATAATTTAAAAAAAAAAAAAAAAAAAGCCATTGCTCTTACCAGTAAACAGAAAATAAAGTAATTCCAAAAGAGGGCAACATAGAGTAAGGATTGTGAGCAGAGAAGAATCAGACTGCTGGTGTTTGAATCCTGGCTCCAAAAATTGCTAGTTTTTATGTTCCTTTCTGTGCCTTGGTCTTCTCATTTGGAACAAAAATGTTTACTATACAGTTTGTTATGAAAATTAAATGAATTTAATTGAAAATGGCTTGAACTAAATGGAATGCAAAAAGCTATCATCTAGTTCTGGACATGGACAGAGGTGATAGTTGTACAACAATGTGAACATACTTAATGCCACTAAGTTGTACACTTAAAAATAGTAAAAGAGGGCTGAGAGCGGTGGTTCACATCTCCTCGCACTCTGGGAGGCCGAGGCAGGTGGATTGCTTGAGCTAACAGGTTCAAGATCTGCCTGAGACCTCATCTCTAAAATATAGCCAGGCATTGTGGCAAGTACCTGTAGTCCCAGCTACCTGGGAAGCTGAGGCAAGAGAATCGCTTGAGCCCAAGAATTTGAGGCTGCTGTGAGCTATGACACCATGGCACTCTACCAAAAGCGACAAAGTAAGACACTGTCTCCCCCCCCCAAAACAAAAAGAAAAAAGAAAAAAAAGAGAGTACATGCTTATGTATATTTTACTACAATTTTTTAAAGGCCATTATCTATCACCCATTTGCTATGAAAGCATTTTATCACACTTTCTCCTGGCAGAAACTAAATGATTACATTCTACGTGAGTTTATTCAACTTTAGAATTCCTATAAAAATAATCTTTCCCTTAAAGGGTTTTTAGGGTGCTGATAATCAACTTTTGGGTCCATAGATTTTTTTTTTTTTTTTATAGAGACAGAGTTTCACTTTATCACCCTTGATGGAGTCCCGTGGCGTCACACAGCTCACAGCAACCTCCAACTCCTGGGCTTAGGCAATTCTCTTGCCTCAGCCTCCCAAGTAGCTGAGACCACAGGCGCCCACCACAAGGCCCGGCTATTTTTCTGTTTTGCAGTTCAGTCGAGGCGGGGTTTGAACCCGCCACCTTCAGTATATGGGGCCAGCACCCTACTCAATGAGCCAAGGGCACTGCCCGGTCCATAAATTTCTAATGCCATACTACAATAAATTTCTGGTGTTCAAATTATATAACTTGAATTCTCAAGCAAAAATTTACTCTTTAGAAGTTGGCGACATTAGCCCTCTTACAGCAACAAAAAATACACTGCTCTAACCTGAAACAACTTGGAACAGATCTGTAAACCCCTTTCTTTGAACACAAGCATTTTAGTGTTATCTTCTTAAGTACAGAAAGACTTCACAGTCCTTAAATATAACCAATTACAAATAGCAACAAAAATCTTTAAACACTTGTTTCAAAATAAAACCTTGCAAAATAGCCCCAAACCACTTCTGTCAGATTACAAAATGAGCATGTGGTAAAAAGGGACAGAGAATACCAATTTACTATACCCTATACTAACTGACAATTTTTGTTGCATAGCAACAGATTCTGCAGTCTGAAAACAGCACAGAACTCCTTTTCTTGATTTGCCAAGCCACAATTAACCCCATAAGGCTGAGAAAGTATGCAAAAACAAATGTGCATAAACTACTACCAACATTAGAAGCTTTATGATAAAAATTCTAAAACTATAAAATTACAAGTCCAAATTCCAACCTATTTACAACTTGGAAGTATTGCTGTGCCTTCACTACCAACGTCTCTCTATGTACCAGCAAAACTGTGAATGCCCATTTTTAGACCGTATTTCTTTTGAAAGCATCATCTGCAAGAGTTAGTTTTAAAAAATCCTAGGTAATAGCATGTTCACATATTTTTGTTTCATAATTTTAAAAAAGCAATTTTATCCTTTTTTATCTTCTAAAAATCATAATTTGTGGGTGACGCCAAGCCCATATGCTGGAGGTGGTGGGTTCAAACCC
Source organism: Perodicticus potto (assembly GCA_963574655.1). Lineage (NCBI taxonomy): Eukaryota > Metazoa > Chordata > Mammalia > Primates > Lorisidae > Perodicticus > Perodicticus potto. Next base: position 2,436 of record CAUYRH010101815.1, on the reverse strand, counting down.
AGCCCCAGCCAAAAAACTGCAAAAAAAAAAAAAACATAATTTGTAAGATTTATAAAGACTATGATTTCTTAGTAGTTTAAATAGTACTTAAATTTGTTTGAACTATTTTATAGATTGCCTTATAGGTATTTCAAAACTTTTTTTTGTAACAAAATTCTATTTCATCTAAAGAACAAAAAAGATTGCAGTTATTCTTTCCATAGCTTTAAATATTTTCACTATTTAGAAATTAGAGGTTTCCTCTGTTGAGAATGTTAAATGGCTGCCAAACCCCAACTAAGATATAATTGCTTACAGAGAAAAATCAATCTGAAACACCCCCCAACATTTCCAAAGACGAGAAGATCTTTAAATTCATGGTTATACTTTTTTTTTTTTTTTAAATTCTTGGGGATTCACTGAGGGTACAAGAAACCATGTTACACTAGTTGCATTTGTTGGGTAAAGTCCCTCTTACAGTTATTCTACTTTTAATACTGTATATGTTGACTGAGAAAAATGTGATTTAAAAGCACTTAAAATTAACTTTTAAATGAATTTATACATCATAAAAGCATCTACATAGACTTGAAATATGATGTGTATGAAGGCTGGCATCTTCAGACTACACGAGGTTCAAGTATTCTTTAAAATAATGCCACAGTTCCTTCCCAACCCCCATCCGCAGAGCTCACATGTTGGAAGTCATTCATCTACTAAAAAAGTTCAAAGCATTTGAAGATAGGATTCAGGGTAAAGTGTGTAGAAGTTGAGAAGGAAAACAAAGCTGGGTTCAGGCCCAGGTTCCACCACTTACAAGCCATGTACTCTTAGGCAAGAATACCTCCCCTGTATGGTGGCTACAGTATAGGTAGTACTTTACCTGTGGCAAATGAGTTTTGTTCCTTAAACCTGTCCTTCAAGTCTTACACAATCCAGCTCAAGCTACCATGTATCTTACCATTTCCTGCACAAACGCCAACATGTCGGCTGAAACAGCATCAGATGTCATCTTAAGGACTGAAAATGAAATCTGAGAAGTAAACAGCATTGAAAGGTAAAATAATAAGGGGTCATATAAGAGCAAGGCCTTCAGAGTTGTGCAGGACTTTGATTTGAATAGCTATCATTTGTCAAGGGTGCAACTTCAGCCACGTCACTTAAGCATCCTAAACCCTGGTTTCCGCAACTGTGTAATAGCAGTGATGACACTAATCTCATGGCTTATTCTAATCCATTAAATGAAATGATCCATGTGAAGTTGCTCAGCCTGTCTTTAAATACTTGTCAAATTCTGGGCAGCGCCTGTGGCTCAGTGGGTAGGGTGCCGGCCCCATGTACTGAGGGTGGCGGGTTCAAACCCGGCCCTGGCTAGCTAAAACAGCAGTGGCAACAGCAACAAAAAACTGCCGGGTGTTGTGGCGGGCGCCTGTACTCCCAACTACTCGAGAGGCTGAGGCAAGAGAATCAACTAAGCCCAAGAGTTGGAGGTTGCTGTGAGCTGGGACACTACAGCACTCTACCAAGGGCAACATAGTGAGACTCTGTGTCAAAAAAAAAAAAAAAAAAAAAAAAAAAACTTGTCAAAGTCATCATGGATAATTGGTCAGCCCACTTGGTCTGCACTCAGTATTAACTGTTACCCAAAATTTAGCCTCAGATACACTGTGTCCAAGCCCAAAGACTCAGTCCCTGTGCCAGAAATGTGTTGGATCTTCAGTCGGAATCAATGAGGAAATTTTGTGTCAGGCCTTTGGGACACAAAAGTCAACCATTTAAAATAATGATCTAAGTTTATTTTATTTCTTTTTTTGAAACAGAGTCTTATTATGTCGCCCTTGGTAGAGTGCTGTGGCATAACAGCTCACAGCAACCTCAAACTCTTGGGCTTAAGCCATTCTCTTGCCTCAGCCTCCTGAGTAGGTGGGACTACAGGGGCCCACCCAACACCCGGCTATTCTAAGTTTATTTTAAATACTTGACAAAGAACTAACAATTAACTATAAACATTTCTTTGAAAGTGCTTTATATTTTTCCATTTCACTTATGTTAACATTCAAAAGCTGATTTTTTTCTTTAGTTAGCCCCTAATTTACAAATGAGCTATCAAATGATTCTTAGGATGCAAATTGATTCTCCTTCTTGGAGAATTAATATTCACAGATCTTTTAAAAAGAGAATGTAGTGTTTTTTCTCTCAACATCAGTGCCTAGTCCTATATCAGGATAGGATTCCTTCTTTTTTTTTTTTTTTTTTTGAAAACAGTCTCACTCTGTCACCCTTGGTAGAGTGCTATAGTGTCACAGCTCATGGCAACCTCCAACTCTTGGGCTTAAGAAATTCTCTTGCCTCAGCCTCCCAAGTAGCTGCGACTACAGGCACCTGCCACAATGCCCAGCTATTTTTTCTGGGGGGAGGGGGGGTTATACTTGTCATTGTTGGCAGGCCCGGGCTGGA